>JBBPRG010000003.1:0-63322 GCA_038092895.1 Chalciporus pseudorubinellus | reverse complement strand
ATCAAGCGTTGTCTTTGCGCTGAGCCGTTTCGTTCACTCGGAATATAATGTCGATTATGCTGGTATTATTCAATTCATAATGGCATTGAGTAGGGAAAAAATTCCCGTACTCCAGTAGCTGACCGACTACGATATATGACAGTTATTGTTCTTGGACATCGATGGGTAATAATAATCTGTAACACTATAAATGACTACGACAAAGATAGGACACGGCAACTAATTTTCGCAGTCACTATCCTCAATGACGATGGGGTTCCCAGGGCCGCCGGAGGTGATGGAGATATCATTAGATTGTGCAGGCAGTGAAAGGCCAGACCGCCTGAAAAAATCATATGTCGGTTGAGAAATGGTGGTCATTACGCCGCCAGGCAGTGTAGCGATGGGAGACGGTAAGGGGTATTGATGTGATGGCACTAAGCGTGCTGTGGAAGAGCCTGCCTCCGGCGGCCAATCGAATGCGAAGGATTTGTAAGTACCGTGGTGGCTATGGCGGGCGGTATCTGTTTGTGACTAAAAACGACAACACATGTCAGAAGATGTCAGATATACATCGGGGAAATATTTACCCACCGATTGAGGTATGTCCATAAATGGGGCGGAACTCCCGGATGGCCTGGATTCGGTTCGGCAAGCTTGCGCGGCATCTCCCTGTGCTTCGTCGTCATCGGAGTCCATGGTCAGATCAATCATAAGGGGTGAGAGTCTCCGAGGTTCGGGTGTGCGAAGTTCGCAACTGTGGAGACGCATCTCAAGGGGAAGTTTCGGTTTCTTGGTAGGGAGGCACAGCTTAACTTTGCCTTTCGATTTCATCCGGTTGATGACACGTTGAGCCACTGAGAATTCTAATCAGAAGCATGCTGGCGCCACAGAAAAACAAATTACTCAAGGTGGTGCGGGGCGAAACACGCGTATTGGAGAGTCTTATCTTCTTCAGCAACGGGGTACTCACAGGACCAAGCGAACTCCGAGCCCGCTTGGTCGACAAGAGGGGAAACTTGCGGTGTGGGATTGATACGCTGACAAACCAAGTCAGCATGGGAACCTTTATGAAAGCAACGTTAAAAAGTTAACCATTCGTCATAGGACCTCCGTGCGGCCGCGATCAGTGGAGCGTACTGCTCCTGTACCCACGCAGTAACCCCTGCAAATCCACGTTCCATGTAAAGGGCGGCTACAATTACCTCAAACGAGTCTGCTGCAGCTTTCGTACTGTGAGACTCAGATGGGAGCTCATATGCGCCGGCCTTGACCATGAGGTGAGTGAATGTGGCGTTGGCATTAACGGCCGAGCGGATATTCTGAATGTATACAAATCCAGTTCCCCGTTTCTATCTGGCGGAAACTGTCACTCACGGTGTACAATCCGGGGGCAGCATTTGGGAAGAGGCGGTATAGATACAGTGCCACAGAAAGGTGCATCACAGCATCTCCTACAAACTCCAATCGTTGCTTCTCGTCTGCACTGGAAGTGACAATGGATTCCCAGTCTGCAAGCTTTGGCAACGAAAATGAATAATTGGGGTCGTTGATGGTTGCAACGATTGCATTCTGAAGGGTCCTGTGCATATCTGGTCCTTTCTTGAGTTTGACCATTATTGAATGATGTCCTGGTCAGTGCTAGTGGTGGAAATTGATGCGGGAAGAAAGGGGCGATGACTCGGATGTGGTAGAACGTCAACTCTGTGGTACACCCACACGGCGAGC
The DNA here is from genome assembly GCA_038092895.1 of Chalciporus pseudorubinellus. Lineage (NCBI taxonomy): Eukaryota > Fungi > Basidiomycota > Agaricomycetes > Boletales > Boletaceae > Chalciporus > Chalciporus pseudorubinellus. The sequence continues at coordinate 61,615 of JBBPRG010000003.1, read as the reverse complement.
TCACCTTTAGACGATTAACGCTGGTCGCAATATGGGTCTGAGCTTGAGCTCGACTCACCGTCCTGGGACCAACACTGTGCTGGCCTTTCAAGCTAAGGGCAGGTGCTGGGGCGCGTGACGCAAGGCCAAGGCATGCGGACTTGACCAAACAACGCGTAAACAAACGTCGGTGTCTCCTCAAGTCTAAGATCGAACAAACCTGAGAGGAGACATGGACGCCGCGTTTAAAGCATTGCACGACGTCTGGGGATTCCCTTCCTTCCGACTATCTCAAGAGGCGGTCAGTATGTCACAGTATCGACTAAACCCTCATAAATCACGGATAAACCCCTCAGGTAATCAAGCGATTGCTTGTCGACAACGAAAATGCCCTCGTTCTTTTCCCTACAGGGGGTAACGTATTTTCACCGCGTGCAGACGTCTTGCTGAGCTGGCTGCTAGGTGGGAAAAGTCTAACTTTTCAAGTTCCGGCTTTATGTCTTCCTGTATGATCTCAATGGCCTTGTCCTTCCGCGTTTCATACCCATTATCTTTAGGGGCTTACTTTGGTCATCTCCCCGCTCATCGCACTGATGAAAGACCAAGTCGATGCACTTGTTGCGCGAGGAGTGAAGGCTGCCAACTTAGATAGTACATTAGATGCAAATCGTTTGGCCTGGGTCAAACAGGAAGTAATGTCAGGCGAACTCAAGATTCTCTATGTAGCTCCTGAGAGGTAAGTTTCACTCTCGTCCGTTCACGCAGATTCCAATACCTACCTGTAGACTGAACAACGAAGGCTTTATCACAATGATGGGTCATGTCAAGATATCCCTCCTAGCCGTTGACGAGTCGCATTGTATATCTCAGGTACGTCGAAGCGATTCACCAAAGTCATTTCTCAAATCTATTGACAGTGGGGTGCCAGTTTTCGTCCGGAGTATCTCAAGGTAGTTGTATACTGGTCAGCAATACAACATTACTTGCTTAACCATTTTCAGATTGCGCGATTTGCGGAAGAAATGGACGTTGAACGAGTGTTGTGTCTGACTGCTACAGCAACCCCAGGTGTCGCTCAAGATATCTGCAAATCATTCTACATCGACCCCCAAGCGGGTGTCTTCCGTACCCCAGTGTACCGCCCCAAGTTCGTCTGCCGCGTGCTACAAGCGAGTGTTTGTATTCATGACCTTTCAACCCAGCCTTGCCCTGCAAGTGGAATCTGCAGAGACCCTAGAGGAAAAGCTCGACCGTATCATACCGTTATTGAAGTCTCGAACTGGACCCGCGATCATCTACGTTACTCTCCAGAGACATGCCGACGAAATTGCGAACCACCTTCGACCGCATGGTTTGGCACCCGTGGTGTATCATGCCGGTCTTTCTGCGGAGGAAAGGACAAGAGTTCAGCTCGATTTCATGGAATCCGCAAAGGGTGTTGTCTGCGCGACAATTGCCTTTGGCATGGGCATTGATAAAGGTCTCTGAGATACACCTGTTTTGCGAAAATTTGCTCACTCAAACCGTGCAGCAAACATTCGCCAAGTTATTCACCTCTACATGCCCAAGTCTCTCGAGAATTACAGCCAAGAAGTGGGCAGAGCCGGTCGCGATGGCCTTCCTTCGACTTGTCTTATGCTCCTGTCTTCCCCTGATATTCCAATATTGGAGGGATTTGCCCGAGGGGACACTTGTTCTAAGAAGGATTTGGAACTCTGGTTACAAGAAGTGGCGATTAAAGCACCTGGGAAGGATGGAACACTGGATTTCAATCACTACCAACAGTCAAAGGTGTACGTGGTTTGCCCCTCTATGCACCTGACACTAATTTCACTCTCGTCGTCCAGTTATGATATACGAGTAAGCTCTTTTGCTCTTTAGCGCATTCTAACAAAATAATAATAATCTGTCAACAGCCCAATGTTCTTGGATTATGTTACGCCCAGCTCGAACTTGACTACGAGTACATTAGAGCCATCACGCCCTTCTACTCTGTATATGACCTATCGTCACGATCCTCAGATGGTTGGGCAAAAGTTACGGCCGATAACTCGGACGCGGCAAAAACCATTAAGATGTATTGGTCTCTGCGTGGTGGTGTATACCAGGTTAGGGAGCCCCAGGTGATTCCTTTGTATATGTTGACCACGATTACAGATCGATGTGGTAATGGCCGCTCAGTCGTCCGGAAAGGACAGGAACGATCTCGCAAGGAAGATCAGTGACTGGGAGCTTAGCGGTAATTTGGCTATTGTTTTCTCCTTTAACTCGCTGATCGTTTGGTAGGCTGGGTGTTTTCCAAAGCATCCCAAGTTCGCGCTGTAAGTGGTAAATCATTTTCTATCTTCCTGTTAGGCTGACGCCATTTCCAGCGGTACAAAGTCCTGAAACCTCTTCCGAAGAGTACAGATGCAATTCGGAGTCTTGCACACAAGATGTATGAACGAATGTTGGGCAGGGAAGAAGAGGCCATCGGCAAGCTTCGCCAAGTTATCACTTTCGCGACAGACGATGATTGTGAGCCGCTTTCACTGCGCTATGTGTTTTACCTAGGTAGTGACGTTCCAAGGCATGGCGAATGCTCTTGCATCACATTTTGGAGACCAGGACGCTGTGCCCGGTGGGCTCTGCGGAAAGTGTACCTTTTGCACGACAGGCGATTCCATCAAGTTCGATCCACAGGCGCAGGCAAAGCTTGATCCCCACAAGATTCGGGCTATCCTTGCAGCATGTCACGAACGGGATGATCCTCGCCTTCTGGCGCGTATGGCTTTCGGAATCACGTCGCCCCGCCTTACTGTCAATAAATGGTCCACGTCCCACCCACTTTTTGGGAGCATGGTGGATTCGGATTTCAATGTGCTTGTGGCGGCATTCGACGCGGAGTGTAAGAAGGTCAACTACGTTAGCAGTGCTCCTCCCGTGAACGAGAGGAAGCGACCATTGTCGTCCTCAACTACGAGCACCCGTGGAGGAGGATCTGGTAGTCGCAGCCGTGGAGGGTCGAATGCCAAGTCAACACGTGGAAGGGCAGCTTATTCCAATAAACGCGGACGGAGGTATTGAACATTGACGCGTTGTTGTCGCGACGCTCAGAAGATATTGAGCTTTTTATTTTACGATCCAGTAAATAACTTAGTCCATGTAAACAACTCAGGAGTCCTTCTAAATCAGGCGAACTACAACATCAACGAACTCACATTGACAGCTCATTGTATTGAATCTCACCGCAGCGTATCTCATCTGTGCTCTCGAATGTCGGTTGCTACACCGGGTCCATCATCGTCTGGCGGTGTCTCACCGGCACAAGCTAGTACTCAAGACACAAACTCTACGGATCGCTTGGTCCTGGAATACCTCCGCTCGCGTGGCTACAAGAACGCAGAAACGGTCCTCCTTGAGGCGATCGAGGCTGGGTCTACGGAAGATGCTGAAAAGACCGTCTCCTCAGAAGAACTGGTGAACAGTCTTGCGGTTTATGCACAGAAGCCCTCACGTCCTGGGGAGAATGTTTTGAAGGAAAATCTCAATGTCCTCCAAGAACTGACGACTATGGGAAATCCCCCAAGTATCCAGAACCTCATCGCGAGCCTCGGTAGTGTCGGTGCAGAAGACATACTCTCCATCGATCCCACTGACAAACAGGAGGGCTTCAGGGAACTTGAGGCATGGGTGGAAGGTTCATTGGATATGTACAAGGCATGTCTCCTCGTTCCCCAGTCGTGCTCGCCCTAATACGCATATTCAGCCCGAGTTTCGTCCAATACTGTACCCTATATTCTGTCACTTCTACCTCGATCTGATCCAGAAAGGCTTCAAAGAAGCTGGTGAGTGAGTTATGCAATCTACGCGTCCCAGATCCTCAGAAGTTTGGCTCCACCTCATCAGCAATACGCTTTTACTCTGCATTCGCTCCTGCACTTACCCCCAACCATAACTCAACTCTTCATCATCTCTCTACGCTGCTCCTACCTTCTCATGTTCAAAACGATGCTTTGGCTCAACGCTTCCTCAACGAAAAATACATCATCAGGATGAGCCGTTCGGGCTTTAACCTACTTGTAGGGTGGCTGACAGAGGGTGTTGGTGGTGAGGCGCTAGGAGGAGGCGAGAGCTTTTCCGGTGAAATGGGCAAGAGGGGGAGGGCGGCGGTCATGCGCGTAGTGAATAATCATCTACGATTTGACGGTGAACAAACTCATTCCCCCCCTTTGCTATAAGCTCATTTCTTCACAGTGACTTCTGCTAGTACCACAGCTGTGTCTCCAAATGCATGGGAGGAATCCACTGGGCTTTTATCATCCCTTATCCCCAAGGCCACTCAAGCTGCGGGCGCCTCCGTTATACCCAATCCGAATTCCTTCAATTCCTCGAAGGGGGAATTGAAACTCGGTCCTTCCCCAATCCCAGAAGACCTTCGTGCGGAAACCGAACGTATTCTCCGAGAACAAGCGATGTTAGACCGAGATCCTAACGCACAATATGACATACATTTTTCCCGACCTCCAGGTGTGCCGGGTGTCGTATCACCTACTGAAGCTGAAATGCTTCCTCATCCACCGTCCTTCAAAACAATTGATGTGCAAAGAGAAGTGGAAAAAGTACGTGATGCAAGGAAGCGGATACGGTTTGAGCCTTCAGCCCTCACTTCTGTGGACCTGAACTCTGCACAAGGTGCGGCTGTGAGAGCTCGAGCCTTGCCAAGCATCTGTGCATATACTTTGCATGATGTTGGAGAGGGGTAAGCTAGCCGAGCCTCAGCCTTTGCTACTCACTGAATACAATCGATGATAGTGCCCCGTGTTGCGAATTCTCACCAGATATTACGCTATTGGCCGCCGGTTTCTCGGAGAGTTATATCCGATTATGGAGTCTGAAAGGTGGAAAGCTCAAAGGGTTGCGGAACGAAGCGTCGACTGAGTCGTCAAGGGATAGTGAGTGACTAAACTGATTGGGGGTCTACTTACTAAGTATGTCTTTAGCTGGCTCGAGGCTTCGAGAAAAAGACGACTCCTCTACCCGAAGATTGATAGGACACAGTGGTCCAGTTTACTCCCTTTCTTTTGATCCGCATGGAGGCTCTGCTGTACCCCCAAGATATCTCCTGTCCTCCTCCGCGGATGCCACAGCTAGGCTTTGGTCTCTTGACACGATGTCAAACGTTGTCGCATACCGAGGCCACCAAAATCCGGTCTGGGATGTACAGTGGAGTCCCATGGGAATTTACTTTGCGACGGGGAGTCGCGATCGGACTGCCAGACTCTGGTCCACAGATAGGACATCGTGTCTCAGGATCTATGCCGGACATTTGAGTGACGTCGACGTGGGTAACATAGTAATCGTGCATGATACTTCGCTGACTGGCGTCATCAGTGTGTCCGCTTCCATCCCAATTCATTATATCTAGCAACCGGCTCTAGTGATTGGACAGCTCGTCTGTGGGACGTCCAGCGCGGCACGTGTGTGAGGGTATTCATAGGGCACCAAGGAACGTTATCCACGCTGGCTATCAGTCCTGATGGGCGTCTTCTTGCCAGCGCAGGGGAAGATCTCGCTATCAATATCTGGGATCTGGGGTCTGGCAAGCGAATCAAGAAAATGTTGGGCCATAGTGGCTCCATATATTCTTTGGCATTCAGCGCCGAGTCGTCGATGCTTGTCAGTGGAGGTGCAGACTGGACGGTACGCTGCTGGGACGTTAAAAGTGCTGGCGGCCCAGCCAAACCACGAGAAGCTGGAACAGATGAAAATTCCACGCTTCGCACTGGCGAGGATGAAAACAACGAAACGTGAGCACTCGAAGTCCCTGTATCGGATTGATTTTAATCATTGCACCGTGTAGTTCCGACTTGCTCACTACGTTCCCAACGAAGCGAACACCCATCACTCAAGTACACTTTACACCGCGTAATCTCTGTCTGGTGGCGGGAAACTACCTTGCCCCAGAGACGAGATAAGACTTTGTCAAGGATTCTTTATCGAGTGTATTGCTTCACGCAGTTTGACTGCTTAGTCTAGCAGGTGTCAATACATGGTCGGACACCTAGGCTCCATCTTTCGCAGCTATCCTTCGAATGGCCAAGAATCCAGTTGCCCTTTGTTGCGCCTAATCCACCTGTCAATCGTGTCCACCTCCTCGACTTGGAGTTGATAGAGTATAGCAACGATCTTCTTTGCGAATGACCTCCTGTCTGGGCTGATGACACCAAAATTGTGACCGTGAAGTGCTTTATAGATCAACTTAATCTTCTCGCGAGAAATCCCTTTGTCGACCTGAAGTATTTCTTCCAAGGTGCGGGTGTCACGATTTGCTTGACTTGACTGAGAGCAGTGCGGAGTGTCTTCTGCATCCATTTCCCATTCCGACTCTTGGTCTTCGTCCCGCGCTGTGACACGGGTTGCGATGTCGGTGGCATTGCTACTCTGGGAAGAAGATTGGGTATACAGCTCCTGCGACCCCAAGGAAAAATCGTCGTCGTCTTCGTCTCGCTGAAGAGACAGTTACCGCTATTTGTCTATCCTTGGATATTACGACTTACCTTTTTCTCCTTCTTCTTGATTTCTCCGTCGTCTTTGACCATCTCGCACTTGTGTGCATCTCTTTCTTCAACATGAGCTAACTGGGAAGAGGAGAAATGATACAGGTCTCCTGAAGAGTCAGCTGTCAAAGGATGAGGGTATTTGGCGCGTAGTGACGCGACTTTGGATGAAGGTGGTGGCATGGTAGGTCGTTGCATTCATGAACTGGCCCATCAGGGGGTTTTATATACGGTGGCAATGTGGAGTGGCTCAAAGGTAGCAAAGAGAATATACCTTTCCATGGGCCGCTTGATGTACCGAAATGTACCGAATTATATTACAGAACGACGGTTGATGATTCCCTTGTATTCTATTCCTGACTCCTAGTACTACTACTAGTAGCACGCGACCATGATTAAGTCACGTGGTCGAGTAGAAGGTATCGGCTCACGCATGCAGCGTGCTAATTGAACTCAAACTCACTAGTCCACTGCCACGAGATACCTGAGCCCTGCATATTTCTCCGTAAGTCTTATTCCACCTTCCCAACCTGCACTCTCATACACTCACCAGTTATCAAGATGGACGAGATGGACGCTATGGACGAAGATGCCGTAATACTGACCAGCTCCTCCTTCCCCCAAGACGCCCTGGATGTGCCGGGAACGCCAAGTTATGCCCCTCCTTCGGAGTGTACGCCGCCTCAAGTCCTGTACATGTTCACCTCACTAACTCTGATATTTCATGTATTTATGGTGTATTGCTTCCCAAAAATGTCTCTTCTGTAGCTGTACCGCTTCCGACAAACACTCGCGAATTTCGAGATATCCAAGTCAAGGTACACATGCGAAGACCTGAAAGAGATTCATGGGTGTACCTGGGACGCGCTCTCGTCTCTCAGGAGGTCGTTGGGCAGTCGTCACGTGTCGGTATGAACCCAATTCCCCGCCTCATACGCGAACCCTATTCTCATCCTCTGCATACTCAGTCGTGCGTTCCCTCTCATCTGGAAAGGTGATGGTTTCATTCTGTGAGGTTAGTCATCCCTACGTCACTCTTCTATCTGGTCAACTGAGAGCTGCGGTTAGCTGTCACACCTTCAAGCCGAGAAGCGCGGCAATTTCGTGGTTATCGGATGCGTGGAAGGTTCTCGTGTCGTGTCGTGGTCATTGAATGTAAGTGTCGATGATAGACTCACGTATGGCACCTTTTGACCCAGCCCGTATGTTAGGCGCTGAACAATTCTGACACACTCCGCTTGCTGGCTAGCATCGAGCTCGCCTGTTACAGGTGCAGACTCGCAGTCGTAGATCCGCGAACATATACCAAGACCCGCAGGCGCATTGAGCGCATTATCAAAGATGACAAGCGCAGAAGACACAGACGCCGCAAGGAACAGGATGCCATGGTTGACGCATTCTCCAGGCAGAATCTAGAGGGAGATGACGACATTGAATCCAACCCATGACTCCAGCGGATGCAACTGAACATTTGGATAACCATGCTGCAGCCTGTCAGTGGCACTATCACTATGTGCACAGAACGTTGTTGTACCAGCTTCCACTTTGGCCCCTGTTTACGGGACTTTTGCACTGTATAACTTACCGATCGCCTAGTGTGGTGATCGCACTCACATCCCATTCCAGTCGTGTCGGCTTCTTCCACCCGGAGATGTAGCTACAACTCATCCGTATTTTCCCGCAGTATATTCCACGATGTGTAGATCCTGTTGTATGCTATGTACCAACAAGTCGTTTGCTCCACGGAGTAGAATGAACTAGCTGAACGTCCGTAATCAAGATGAAAGCAAAGGGATGGACGCCTAGCTGAATATAGGACTTAAATATCTTAAATATTCACCACATTCTGGAAAACGAAATGTGGGCTATCAACCTGAAAAAAAAAGTAAAATGACGTCGAAGGGATGTACAATTAGCGGTACAAAATAATAAAAAAACCAATTACACCAGAGGAGGGGGGTGTGGAGGGGGCTGTAGCGGCTCGTTTGGGTGGTCATAAGTGTACGGGAGGCTGGTTGCAGTCGCTGACGACATTGGTCTCCCTGGGTCTAGCGCTGCCCCGGGTGCTCGCCGATCTGAGTATTGAGGGGGGAGTTCAACGACCTCGGCCTCCTCAACGGGCGTATCGTCAACATCAGTATGGAGAACGAAACGAGCAGGCTGGTAAGGTCGTGCTCCAGCCATCTCCGCCTTTCGGCGACCACTCGATGACATTGTTGAGCTGGCGACTTCGCCAAACCCTCCGAACTCAGAGAGAGCACCGGAGCCGGAGCGAGAATGCTGCTGGAATGCTGGCCCCGTAGGCGAGTCAGATGCGATTGAGCGAGAAAGCTGGCTAACAGTGTCGGTTTGATAATTGAATGATGACATCGTGCCCTCGCTCAGTGCCATTGGAGGAGCAAGATGGCTAACGGAGTCAGCTTGGTACGGGAAGGGATAAATTGGCGGGTGAGCGAAGTTATCAGCGGAGGGGTCGAGATCCACTGAGTGATGATGACGCCGTGAAGGCGCGATCCCGTATGGTTGGCGGTTGTAGCGCCGACGTCTGATGCAGAAGAACCCTAGAGCAGCGACAGCTACCAAAGCGATCACTGCACCTGCGACAGCACCCACGATGGTACCGATGGAGGTAGATGAGGAATGTGTAGGAGCGGTCGAACTTGTGGTAGTAGGTGCTGAAGTTGATGAAGTTGATGAGTGAATGAAACTTGCAGTAGACGACGGAGAAGAGGCATTGAGACAAGTGGCAACGTTGGAAAGCGCGACGACCTGAGTGTCGGAGGACCCGCCCGAGCGACCTTGAGCGTCAGTCATTGTAAAAATGATCGTAGTGCCGGCTGAAACGTCGGCAATCCAGGTAAAGCTTGTTGGTCCGGAAGGAGGATGCAACAAGAATGGTATTCCACCAGGGATCAGTCCCTAAACGTGAGCGAAATTAAGCGAGCGACGAGAATCAGGCTGATGATACTAACTGTAATTGTGACGGGCATGGCAGCCCCGCCATATCCGGTGAATGCATAAGGACTAAGAACCAGGTAAGATCTTTCGAACGAAAGGTGATCGAGTGACGAGCATACCTGCATTGCTGGAGGGCAGATGGTAAACTGAAAGTGTAAGGAAGAGTGGGAGGAGTGGTATTACAGGATGCGCTACCGACGGGCGCTCCCACAGTGAGTAGACTAGACGTTCCGCCAGTCCCAAAGCCAGTTGCATCAGACATGGTCACCAGGAAAGCTTTTCCTTGGGCAAATGGGATCGCTGAGATTTGATACGAACCCATGCTGTTGCTAAATGCTGAAGACGGCACGGATATATTCACTGGGACTTCGAATGCCTTGGCAAAGAACTACTGAGGAGATGCTCGGATCCACTGGAAGGAGAGACTTACAGGCGTCAACATGATTTGGAAGGGAGGCTGGCCTCCTACGATCGAGAAGTTGATCACATAAATCCCAGGGAAGTTCGGGAGGGGCTAGCTCACCTGTCCATTGAACAGTAAGAGGGCCGCATTGTGTTGGGGTACCAGAGAGAGATACGCTGAACGCGAGGGCCAGGGTGGTATATGAAGCAAAGGATATCAAGAAGTGAAGATGAGATGGATAATGCATGGCCAAACGATGGACGACGACAAGAATGATATGAACAGAGGCCGGCCAGCCAAGGCAACCCTCGACGACGGTGGTGGGGGGATTTTTGCTCTCACAGGACGAGTCGTGCCCACAACTCGCTTGGCTTACATAAGTTCCATCAGGACACCCGGAAAAAGGAAATATTTATTAGCATTGGCAGGTCTCCGACGCGGCAACGCGTATCCCAGAAACCGTCATCACCGCAGGACACGACGACGAGAACCTGGAAAATACTGAGCTCACTGTGGAGGACTAGGGATCTTTATCGCCTCACCGAAATGCTTATCTCCTCGCTTGACTCGGGGATTCGGCCGGAGGAGCTGGAAGGACGTTAGATTGACCACAGCCTGTCACCAGGCCCTGTCTGATAATTTTGGCGCATGTTGACGCATGTGGAACAACTACCGTTCCGTGTAGTTTCGCACCCACATTGGACCCACAAAGTTGAGTCAGTCAATCAACACTGGCACAGCACGTTGATAATGCGTTCAAATGGGTGAATGTGGGCTCAGATAATATTAATATGCGCGTTACCTTGAGATGCGCCTGACCGACTCGCATATGCAAACCAGCGAGGACTCTTCATATGATTATTTCGTGAGTTGAGAGCTCAGATTCAGAGACGGCCTGTACGGAGGATGATGCATCGATGATGGGTTCAGTCGACCCATTTCTTTGTCTGCAAGCAGACTCTCCCATCAGGGGCTACACCCCTATAATATCCACGTGACTACTTCCTCTGAATGAGTCGCCGCACGAAATTGCGGAATTTACCGTGTGCTAAATCAGCTGGTAGGTAACAGGCCTCCTCGCCGTCAACAGCGTCAAGAAAACCCGCGTCAAGGTAGGTATGTCAGTCCGATATCTCAGCTGCTCGTTGCAGGACACATCCTTGTATCATTGGGATACGATACATCGAAAATCGCATGCGAAACAACGCCGGTACAGGGTGGATTCGTGCGGTGTACATGGATGTGGTCTTGGCTTGCAGAGCACTTCCCTTGAACAGAATGCTAACGATCTGTTTCATCTCCTCTAGATAAAAGATGGGTTTTGGACACAACAACGGTTCGTAGACAAGATCACTTCATTCTCAAACTGCATCGCCTGACTTGGCGGATATCACAGTTCTTCACGGCAACCACTTCCGCAAGGACTGGCAGCGCCGGGTGCGCACCTGGTTCGACCAGCCCGGCCGTAAACTCCGCAGACGCACAGCCCGCAAAGAGAAGGCTGCCAAACTTGGTGTCCGACCCCTTACTCTCCTTCGCCCCGCCGTTCGTGGCCAGACTGTTCGCTACAACCGCAAGCTCCGCGAGGGCCGTGGATTCACACTTGCTGAGCTTAAGGAAGCAGGGATCAACCGGAAGGATGCACGTGGTGTTGGTATCGTCGTCGACCACCGGAGGAGAAACTTGAGTGAAGAGGGCAAGGCTCTCAATGTCGAGCGGTTGAAGGCCTACAAGTCTAAGCTGATCGTCTTCCCTCGGAAGGCATCCAAGCCCAAGAAGGGCGACTCCACTGTAAGCGTTATGGTAGTCGTGCGTTTTTGCGTGTCTGAGGGTGTTATTAGGGCGACGATCTCAAGGCTGAGACAACGCGGGCAGCCGTTCCTCTCCCTAGTCCATACGTTCACGAAGCACCACGCAAAATCACCGACGAAGAACGATCGTTCGAGGCTTACAGAACTCTCCGCATTTCCCGTGCCAACGCCCGCTACGAGGGCATACGCAAGGTTCGGGCCGCAAAGGTGCGCCACAGATCACCCTCGCTTCTTGCTCAGAATCTAATGCTTTCTCATCATCTAGAAGGAGGAAGAGGAAGCAAACAAGAAGAAGTAAAAGTTTCGCTTTCTCCATACTTTGCACATTTATGTCATGCTTTCCGGTTACTATCATGTATTTTCCCAAAATCCGAGCACTTTCAATCGGGCTCGGGATATTGCATGCCACATGCACCTATGAGCATGCTTTCTCTTTGACACTCGTTGGGGTATTAATGCTCGAGTAATATTTCTAAGGATGTGAGGGTATCTACGTCGTGTCCAAGCAATGTCCTTCAGCATTTCAATGTACATCTAAGTACGGGCAGGGCATCTGCTCGCCGTCTAACTCTCCTTCTTCATCGCTTCTTGAATTTCCTTATCCGCAACCATCCCAACAATCCGGGCTTGATCAGCAACGGCTTTTAGAACGCTCAGGACCTCTCCGTTGCCCTGGATGAAGCCAAACTCTGCGTAGACGAGCCCCTGCTCCTTGGCAAACTGCTTCACCAATACACTGGCTTCGCGCAGGTTGTGGCGGGGCAGCCGAGGGTAGAGATGGTGGGTGACCTGGAGGTGCAGGCCACCGTGAACGAAAGAAAGATAGGATGGACATATAACATCGGTGGTCGTCCTAAGCTGGCGATGAGGGAATGACTCTGTAGGACCAAGGTCTGCAGTCGACATGGAAAAATGCGAAAGCACGATCTGAGTGAAATAAAGGCCTCGGTTAGTAGTGCGTGAGGGATAAGTGGATGCGACGGGGACACACCTGGACATGGAGAGGACTTGTAACTATATGGGAGACGACAAGGTACATGAACGCGTTGCCCCACGATCCACAACCTTTGAGCAATGCACCAAACCAGCACCAGAAAAATGCGACACCGATCACCTCGAGCCACCATGACCATCTCCCGCCTCTGGCCTTCCGAGTGTCAAAGGCCTTGCGAATTAAGGAACCATAAGCATTGGCATAAAGGTTGAATCTGCCGAAAGCCATGAGAACATAGAATAGCTTATGTTGAATGGAGATAAGGACTGCTGAGAACCGGTCGAAGACCATAGTTCGTTTGTAGTAGGAAGACCACAATGAGTTGAAAAATGCCGTTGAGATTGCCATGAATGGGAGATGCTCAATGTCGGGATCACTGGGGAAAAATTAGGATGAGGAGGGGTGATACGATAGCAAGACTTACTGAGAAGGATGATTTGTGACAACTGACCGACTGAATTTGAGCAATACGGGATGATGCAAATGGGGAAGACTTACGGTGGTGCACATTATGATTCTAGATGAGCACAAGAGCAATCATGAGGTCGAGGAAGATGGACAGAGAGTATGACTTACATCAACCCACCATCCAACACTAAGTCCGCCGACGAAATCGGCGAGAAAGATGGCGAGAAGGCGATCTATAGCCCAGTTATGGGTCACTCCCATGTGACCCAAATCATGGACTGTGAACACGAGCTGGTGCCATAGCAATCCCAAGAGAACGGCGCTTGCGAAGAGCCAGTCGTGCTTGTAAGCATAGGCCGAGGACGCAGCAAGGAGGAGGTATCGTGCTACTTCTGGTCCATAGCCGGTGATGTAGCGGGTTTGGTATAGACCTGCGTCGATGATACGCTTGTGAAGTTCCTTGTAAGCGGCTGAGTGCTGTGCCTGAACCTTGGGTGACAATGTAGTTGGCGGTGGAAGTAAGGTATCCAAGGATGGACCCTGGTCCTCCTGGAGAAGGGTGCTGTCTTTCTGTACGAGGAGAATCTCGGAGGACAAGTTGGAAGGGGATGGAATGGAATGAGCTTCGTTGTGCCAAACCAGAGAGCCGTCCTGCGAAATTTTGCGAACCCATCCCGACATGATTGGGGGCAGTAGAGGCTCCCATCCGTGTGGCGATGTATTCACCGTGCCAATTGCATATTTCTTTATGGTACGGATGGTGTCCTCGGAATGATAGGCGTCGATCTCGTCGCAGGCATCACGGCCGACGAAATGGAGGATCGCGAGAGAGCCACCTGGGTGGGCGTTGAGCCAGGATTGAGGGATTCTGAGGAGGAGGTCGTTGTACACGACGAGGGCGTCTCCTGCGAGGATGCGAGTCGCAACCTCTGCCCGGGAATGGATCTGCTTCTGGACGAGACCCATGGAAATTGAAGAGAGACGGAAAAAGAAAAGCGGTACGCCACCGAGTCGCCGATATCGTATAAATAGTTGGCCAAATGATATAAAGGGTGGGTCAAGTGAGTCTGCGCCGACCGTTTTCCTCTCCACAGCTCAGTCTACAGCCAGAAACACAACACTGCCAGCTGCGACGACAACTCGGACGACGAGGAGCACACATCGCCACCAGCTAAATACATCCTCTTGGCGTGGGAGGCGATCAGCATGTCAAGAATGCAGCTAGGCGGCGGTTCAGCGAACAAGCAGCCACCATCATCAACCAGGATCCAGCAGCCTCCGCCGAATCCTCAAATCAGCCTGAAGCCCAGAACCCGCCACAGATCACACTCTGACCCTTTTTCTGATCCAGTCCATCTGTCAAAGCCCGTGCCTCGTTTGCCGCCCGACCCTCCCCCCAAATACCCTCCTTACCCAAAGATGTCAACCAATAAACAATCCCCCCATCGTGACCACATCCAAGATGCCATCAGAGACACCGTTCAACTCAGATCTACCGAACAGCCTCCTCGCACGAGGACCGGTCGCAGCCAAACAACCGTCTCGTACGACTTTTTCTCTCCTTCCCCACACTCCACATCTCACTCCAAATCACAGAAACCAGCCCTCAGGTACACCCCGTGCTCACGGTCGTCGCTCAATGTCTCAGGATTCCGTCGTACAAGCTGCAAATGCCTTGGAAAAGGCAAAATCCAAGCCTCGTGGCAAGAAGGGTTCCGTCCATGCAGACGTCATAGATAGACTCGACTTCAGCGGTGTGGGGACAAGTATGTGCATTCGCTTTCCTCCATCTCTCCGTCGCTCAATATCACATCCAGTGTTTCACCACGACGGTCCCTTCGATGCTTGCGCTCCCTCTCGCAACCGTCACCGCACCAAAGCACCCATGCTTGCCTGGAGCAGCACACCCGGAGAAAATGTCGTCCCGCCCCCCAGTGACTCCCCCTACCCATCTCCAGATGCCTACAAGGGGGTATTTTCTCCCACGTATGATATCCCAAAGAAGAAGGTGGATGCTATTGCGGAGGCATGGGGAATTCACGAGCCTGAGCCATACGAGGAATTTTTCGCCGGTGGAGGCACCGCTCGACGTGATGGCGAAACTCCGTCCAATTCCATTTATGCTGGCAGAGAGGGACACGGTTCTCGGAATGCCACCCCGCAACATTCAATTGGAAGACGCTCCAAGGATGGCCGTGAGATCCGGGAGGTATACAGAGAGTATCTAGACGAGGACTCCAGGCAACCTCAGGCGCGGGACAAGGATCGTGCTGATAGAGAAAACCGTCGTTCTCGACGTGGTACTCTCCCTCCCCCACAGCCAATTCTCGTCCCGGAAGCTCATTCTGATGTGGAAAGCGGCCCCGGATCACCCACTGGAGTACCCAAGCGTACTAAATCTCTCATGCAACGTATCAGAAAGATGCGAGATTCCCCAAATGTTCCCGTTGGTTACGACGATGGCGAAAACCCACCCTCACCGACGACAGACCAATATTCGTCTACATTTCGCCCTACTCACCGCCCGCAAAACTCCTTCCTCGGACGCTTTGCAGGGAGTAATGGGAGCAATGGGGACCGCCGCGGTAACCTGAAGGAGAATACTTTTCCGATGTCAGACAACTCGGAAACCTACGTGTATATTGATGATCCGCGCAAGGAGAAACAACTCCCGGCCACACCTTATGCACCAGCAACGGCCCGGGCCCCATCAGGCGAAGACAGGCACATGGACTTCGATGGGACCCCGGGGTCACCCACATCTGGACCCGGGCTTGGTCGCAAGACAAGCCTCTTGAAGAAGGTCAAAGAGGCTGTGAGGGGACCTAAATGAGGTGCTCCCTTTGAAGTTTTCCATGTGTCGATTCCTTTTTTCCATCTGTTCTTTACCATACTTTTTGAATTCTCTTGACAAAGCGCCTGTTCCAGTTCCTGGCAAATCTCCTTTTTTTCGATTATCATGCTACAATCGGCTGGATTTCTTTTGTCGACGTACAATTCGCTCCTCCGCCCCACCGTCCTTGTTCAATTTTCCTGCTGACCATGCGTTTTGTATCAATTCTAGTGTTCCATTATCTACACATACCCACCTCTCCCAGGTTGTATGCAGGTCTACACGTCACGACATTTATTCAGTAGTGTATCCACTCGTAGTCCGCTTGTCCAGCTCGACCTCCTTGTACGCTGCTACGGAGAAAAGTCGATATGATGTACTAGGCGGATATGGGGAGGCTCAGCTGTATACGCAATGTGCAGTGACATTCTCTGATAATCCACAATTGAGGGTCTAGTTAACTCTGGTATTAAACCCTGCTACATCTAAGGACATCTTCACCTCCTCTATCCTCACCTCGTCCCGGTGGAAAATGCCAGCAGCAAGCGCAGACTCTACATTTGTTTCCTCGAAGACACTCACAAAATGCTCCTTGGTGCCTGCTCCGCTACTAGCCACGACTGGGATCGAGACAGCTTTCTTTACCATCCGAATCAAGTCACGATCGAAACCTAGACCAGTTCCGTCTCTATCAATGCTGTTGAGCAAGATTTCCCCGGCCCCAAGCTTTTGGGCGCCTTTCGCCAGCTCCACAGCTGAGACCGGGCGCGACTCTCGACCACCGGAAACAGTGCACTGGTACCACCAAGCCCTGCCACGCTCATTAGCGTTGGCATCCTTCCCATAGACGAGCTCATCTTTGTATGGCCCATCGTATGTCGTAGGATCGACGTAGACCCTCTTTGGATCGATCGAAACGACGACAGCTTGGCTGCCGTACACCTTCGATATGGTCTCGATGGCGCTGGTGCCATCCCCGAAACCGTTTGCAGCGCGAAGCTTCTCGACCGCGTAAACAGCCTCGGAGCCGATGCTAACTTTATCTGCGCCAGCACGAAAGTATGCCCCAGCCACTTCGACAGCGGGACGTTTTGTGCCATCGGGGTCGACAGTGTCTTTGATGCCTCCCCCAATTGTGAGCGGGACAAAGACTTTTTCAGCCGCGACACGAACAACAGCGAGCATCGGCTGATCATGGAGAGGAGAGTTACGGAACGAAGTAATGTTGAGGAAGCAAAGTTCGTCCGCCCCTGACGTATAATATTTGTCGGCGAGAGCGACCGGCTTTCCGAGGTTGCGTACTGCGCCGGCAGTCTTGACAGCGCTTGTGCCGTTCGATGGGGTGACTTTCTCGCGGACATCATATTGATCTCCTTTGGTGACGACGAGATCTCCTTCATCATTGGCACGGACGTCCATGCATGCGATGATACGCTTGGTGAATCCATCTTTTGGTTTTGGGGAGCGGGGTATGCGAAGGGAAGATGAGGGTGTGAAGGTACGTCCAGTGCGAGATTGCTCTATCCATTCTTTGAGGATATTCAGGCCGGCCAGGCCTGATTTTTCGGGGTGAAATTGAGTCGCGAACACGTTGTGCTTCCGAACAGTGGACATGAAGACCTCCTGTCCATACTGGGTCGTAGAATGCGCCCATTCTGCAGCAGAAGATGAAGTATCATATTTGGCGCAATAGGAGTGAACGAAGTAGTAGTGGGAAGTGGAGGAGACGCCTTCCATGGTTGACGGATCGGAGGTATCGAGGCATTGCACGGCATTCCAGCCCATGTGTGGGACAGCTTTGTCTGTGTCATCGAAGCGATCAATGGAGCACGGTATTCTTCCTAGTCCCCGAGCCCCTGGTGACTCTGCAGAAGAGGCGAAGAGCACCTGCATCCCGACGCATATCCCGAAGTAGGGTTTGCCTGAATCGAGATACCTTTGCAAGGGTTCGAACAAGCCATGATCATGCAAGCACTGAATCGCGGTGTGGAAGGCACCCTGACCTGGAAATATGAGAGCCTGGGACGTAGTGAGGCAATCGCAAATGAGGTGATTCGGAAACGAGGTGAGGATTACTTACAGGCGTGTCGGAGATCTCGTTGACTTCGGCGAAGTCCTCCGCTGTTCTGATCCATTTAAAATCGGAATATCCAAGCTTTATGAGGGAGTTTGCGAGGCTCTGGACATTGCCAGCGCCGTGATCGAGGAGGAAGAGACGCATGAGGACCGAGTCAGAATGAGTTGTGCGGTGAAGATCGGGTTTATGATTAGATCTCCATATGGTAAACTGAATAAAGTTAGCGGATACCATCCATACGGCAGCTCCATCGACTAGCTCGACTGCTCAAGTATAAAAGCCATCGACAATGAACCACCCTTATTTCCAAACCTCCAAGATCACGATGGTCTCTCAGCCCATCCCCATCCCTCCAACATCCCCGAGGGTCGTCGCCACCTCCATCTCCCCGACGAACCACACTTTATCTGATAGGCTTCGTCACAGAGACTCTCTTTCGGCCCTCAGCGCCATCAGGCAGCCAAAGGTCCTCCACCCCGTCGACAACGAGGATCTGAAGCTCCTTCTCTTGGAGAATATCAGTCAGGACGCTGTCCGTTATTTCCAAGCTCAGGGATTCCATGTCGACCACTACACCAAGGCTTTCTCAGAGGCCGAGCTTCTCGAAAAAATTCCTCAGTACCATGCCATCGGCATTCGGAGTAAAACTCATATCACCGAGAAAATCATCAAGGCTGCGACAAAGGTATGCATCACGGTACTCCGAACCACGCACCCTCTTATCTTTGAGTTTATCCTTAGCTGCTCGTCATCGGTTGTTTCTGTATTGGAACCAACCAGGTGGACCTCACCACTGCGGCGAAAGCTGGCATCCCAGTTTTCAACTCTCCGTTTTCGAATTCCCGATCCGTCGCCGAGCTAGTTATCTCCGAGGTCATCGCCCTCTCACGTCAATGGTGTCAACGTTCCCATGAGATGCGCGCTGGTATATGGAACAAGCAGTCCAAGGGGTGCTGGGAGGTCCGTGGAAAAACGCTCGGGATTGTGGGGTATGGCCATATTGGCGCCCAACTGTCTGTGCTGGCCGAGGCACTGGGCATGCGTGTCATTTTCTATGATGTGATCAACATCATGCCCCTCGGATCGGCTCGCCAGGTCGAGACACTCCCTGGTCTCTTGGCTGAAGCCGACTTTGTGACCCTCCATGTCCCTGAGCTTCCCGAGACCATCAACATGATTTCGAAGCAGCAGCTCGACCAGATGAAAGAAGGTTCTTATCTTATCAACAATGCGCGCGGAAGCGCCGTCGACATCCCAGCGTTGATTGATGCTCTCAAGTCCAAACACCTCGCCGGTGCTGCACTCGACGTCTTCCCTGCCGAGCCTGGCTCCAATGGCGCGCCCTTTGACGACTCGGTCAATGCTTGGGCCAGTACTCTCTGCAATATTCCAAACGTGATTCTCACCCCCCACATTGGCGGTTCGACCGAAGAAGCTCAACGCATGATCGGGGAAGAAGTCTCCCAGGCTCTGACCCGCTACCTTAACTACGGTTCAACCATCGGCGCAGTCAACTTCCCCGAAGTTGATTTGCGTGCAATCACTGCAGAACAAGGCAACAACGTTCGTGTTTGCCACGTTCACAACAACCAGCCCGGTGTACTCAGACAAGTCAACGATATTTTGTCCCCATACAACGTGGAGAAGCAGTATTCAGACTCGAAAGGCGACGTTGCTTACCTCCTGGCTGATATCGCTGATGTCAGTCCGATGGATGTCAACCAACTCAGATACAAAATCAGCCAGACGAGCGCCAATATTTTGACGCGGCTGCTGGCTTGACCAGACGAGAATTTTCCAAAACAACTCACTTTCTGTACCACTCAACTGGTTCATCTGATTGTACTATGCTCTGACGTCTAGACACACAATATACGATATTTCATGGATACTTTCTCCTGCGTATAATACAGATATAATTTATCGCTTCCGCAAGTTCACATTAGAGTATAGTGCAACACAAGTTCAACAATGCGTCAGAATGTGGGTGGACAGAGAAAGATTCTCATTCTTGACTGGGAATAAGTCTCAAACTCTAAGCTTCTTCTTCAGGGTCTCCTATTCCGCCCGATAGGATAGCAAAGGTGGTCTCCATTTCAGGAAGACATGGTGAATCGTATATCTTACACGTTCTTGTATTTCCGCGGGCTTTCTTTAGTTGCAAGCTAGGAAGGGGAATGAGCGACGAAATACCCAGAAAAGTGGCCACCGACCGAGTAGTAGAAGCATGTGCCATGATGTTTCCTCCGATAGGTTTCTTCTCATTTGCAGCGTAGGGACCAGCAGATGCATCAGGATTTGACATCACTTGATTGCTGACGACAACGGCAATGCCAAACTAAACGCAGAGTGTAAGGCATGCTTCACGAAGAAATTCGAAATTCAACGACTGACCTCGTCGGCAAGCCGCTGAAGGGTACGCAAGAACTTCCCTAGGTGATTCTGGCGAGCCGACAGTTCACCACGACCGCTAAAATCCGTTCTATAGAGCGCAGTGCATGAATCGACAATCAAAAGACAGAATCTAGCAGCAGTTATCAGCAACCAGGTGATGGCAGGTTGGCGTAGATGAGACCTTGATTCTGCCATCAGGGCACTTGCACTAGTGAGAAGACTGTTCTGGTGATCCGCATTATATGCGCGAGCATATGCGACATTGTCCAATACTTCTTCCCCATTAAGACCGTACCTCTCAGCAACGGCAAGGAGACGCTGAGGACGGAAAGTTCCTTCAGTGTCAATGTACAAGCATTTCCCTTCTCCACCGCCCATGCTGACGGGCAGCTGACAAGTCACAGAAAGCGTATGACATAGCTGGGACTTTCCTGTTCGGAATTCACCAAATAGTTCCGTTATTGCACCGGTCTCGATGCCACCTATATGCGAGTCAGAGACCGAAATACATGACGACATTATCTGTCACACACACCTCCTAGCAGGGCATCAAGCTGTTTGGAACCAGTAGTGATATGTACGAGCTCAGAGCGACGGGCATGAACCTCCGTGGCACTCTGAAAGCCAAGAGGAATGATTTTTTGGGCTAGTCTCACGAGGTGATTCACGGTGCTGTGTCAGGTCGAAGCGACGTGTAAACTTACCTTCACCAAGAATCTTGTCTGCTTTCGCATCAGATATCCCTTTGATGGCCATAAGGTTCTTCTTGGGGGTAAAAGCGACGGCCTCTACGGTATGAAGGCCTGCATCTGCGAGTTTCTTGATGTCATTTGGATGGATCCCCGCTTCCTCTAGTTTTGCGACAAGGAGAGGACCTGAAAGGGAGTAGTCTTCTTGAGCTTCCTCTGGCTGCTGAGATGCTTGAGACATGGTTATTCGTTCTGCACGTTGCTTGGCTTGACGGTCCAAAGTAGCCTCAAGGCTGTTCGCGGTCGCATGGGGACAATGAGGACGCGTCCATCACGTGGCCGCGTACACGCCAGCACGTGCATGCTCGATGTAGCTAAGTTCAAATCTCGAAATTCGAATCTCGATGGTAGTAATGAGCGAAATAAGACATCCACTATCATAGATCACAAGCTGGGCGAGACCTCCACACCCTCTTCTACCTCCTCAATATTGGGGCGTTCGATAGGTGCCCGACCGAGCTTTGACTCCAACAATGCAACCGCAGGGAGGTCCAATATCACCCTCCGCCACCTGACCAGGTCGTACACATTCACCTCATCAACGTGCTTGAGTTCCAACCCACGCAGATTCCGTCCTGCACGTTTGATGGCGGGATCAACCTGGGGTAGACCAGAAACGAACAAAGTTCCCGTCCTCCATCCAAGCGATTCGAGTCGATTGTTGAGTGTGATAGTCTTGTGACAATACCACTTGATACGTGGTACGACACCTAGCCTCTGTTCCTTGAATTTCACCGAAAGCGCCACCTTCATTCCCATTTGAATGACCTTGCGATTGAGCTTCGTGCTGAAATCACGCGGCTTGGGACCAAACGCGACACCTCCTCCGCGAAGCATGGGACTCTGACCATCTCCCAAACGTGCTTTACCAGTTCCCTTTTGTGGGCGAATTTTCCTGCCAGAACCTCGGACCTCCCCTCGGGTCTTGGTATTGGCACTTCCCTGGCGTAGTGAGTCCAGATAATGCACAGAACAGAGATGCAAGATGTCGCGTCGGATGGGATGGTTGAATACCGTTGGGTCAAGAGCAACAGCCCTGTCTCTGGCCTTCTTTCCTTCAAGGGAGGACAATGTCAAATAAACAGGTTCGGCTGGATCGATAGCTGACTCAAGAATTAGCGGAAGAACCTCAGCTTCAACAAGGAATATACCTTTGCACTTTTGCTGGCTGCTCGAGGAAGCGGGACCATCAGCCGGAACTGCAGTAACAAACGTCCGTGCCAACGTCCGCGTAGGCTATTTGTTTTCAGTTCCGTCGGGTTTTTTACGGACTAGGACACGACTCACCTGGCGGGCTGTCCGCCAAAAGACTGAAAGCATGGTGTGAGTTGTTGTTACTTGTCAGGAAAGACCAGACGGGGCAAGCAGAGAACAAATTTACCAAAAGCAGAACGTGGGAAAATTGGCAGCATACTCGTCAATCCGAGGGTGTCGACTGTGTAGGCGAAGACCAGCAACACCTCAAACGACCTCCAAAGGGTAAGTTTATGCCCGTACATCGTCTGCCTTGTCTCCCAGCAGGTGAAGACACTAGATTGTATCGATTTCTGGTCGAAATTGTCTGGGATCGCGCTGGATGGATCACTCCCCACCAGGATGGCGATGCTACCTGTCCTCTCACCTTTCCGTTAAACAAAGCTAACCTCTCTCGCTGCAGAGCCATCCTTTCGCTCCAATTTGGTTCCACCCAGCAACATGTCGACAACGAAGGCCGTTCAAACTTTCGGTAAAAAGAAGGTTTGTGCTTTGGATACACGAATCCCCTCGATCATTTCAACGAATGTGTTCTGTAGACCGCTACCGCGGTAGCCCACGCCAAAGAAGGCCGTGGCCTCATCCGTATCAATGGCTCGCCCATTAACCTCGTCCGCCCCGAAATTCTCCGCTTCAAGGTCTACGAGCCAGTTCTTGTCGTTGGTGAAGAAGCCTTTGCTCCTCTTGACATCCGGGTGCGTGTCAAGGGTGGTGGACACACCTCGCAGGTGTATGCCATCCGCCAGGCTATCGCAAAAGCCGTCGTTGCGTACTACTCCAAGTACATCGATGCTTTCAGCGCCATGGAGCTGAAGAAGAAGTTGGTTGCTTACGATCGCACACTGTTGATCGCAGATCCCAGACGGATGGAGCCAAAGAAATTCGGTGGTGCTGGTGCTCGTGCCCGCAGACAAAAGAGGTATGCTCACCTCATGTGCTTCCTGCCTACTTGCTAACCTATTTTCCAGTTACCGGTGAAGCACATTGTTGCTTGTATTTCTTCGGCATCACCATGCTACGCTTCTCTCTCATTGTTATGCCATGATTGTGTCTATGCAATAAAATGTATGACATTGTTGATTGAGCGAGACTATGTATCACGATATCCCCAATATCATTTAGACTCATGAGTACCTTCGGGTGTAATTGCAAGGTAAATCCTATTGTGTTACGTAATCGGCAATCGTGTGAGGTCACGTGGATGTGGTTAGGTCTGACACTGGAGTGGATTGTCATCGCGAACACTCTCCATGGAACTCTCGGAGTTGTCGTCAACACCACACGCTGTCCAGCAGCAGAGGATATTAGTCAATGCAGAGGGAATCCCCCTGAAAATTAATCTGCAAGCCGTCGAGCTCGAAGGCCGGCCGAAACTTGTGCGAATGTTGAAGGTATGTTTCGATTGGCAGAATCCCTGTGTCCCTGATTCATTGGTAGCATCTCAGAGTTCAGGTGCCCTCGTCGTCAGTAACACTAAGGAGGCAGCCATCATTCTAGTCGACCCCGCGACTCAGAGCGGCAAGCGTCTCATTCGTACTTGGGGTCACGATCTAAGTAAGGTCGTACTTGACCACATTTGGGCGCGCGCGTCGATAGATGCTGGTCGGCCTTTACTGGAAGCTGATAATTGGGGTGGGGCAATGACTGTAGATGACGGAAAGCCTGTCACCATTGACGGCGTTGTGATAGATGAGGATGAACTTGAAGAAGTAGAAGCACTCGTGACAAAGTCTGTCGCCGGATTCCTTTTGCAATACTGTCCACTGATACATGCCCGAAGAAGCCCGCTGCCCACACCTAGGGTTACCCCAGTCGATCCCTCGCCTCGACAACCTGAACGAAGTGTTCCCAAGACCATATCGGAGTCCAATACACCTGCGCAGGTCACGGGACGACCAGTAGCCGAGCCACCTGCAGTTCAACCAGTTCAGCCAGATGTAGTTGCTCCAACCCTTTCAGAAGAGCCCAAAGCAAATGCTCATCACGACATGCAACCACAACAAAACTCCCACCCACTATCGACGCAACCATTCCCATATACCCAACCTGGCCTTGTCATGCAACAACCCCAGCCCCAGAATGCGTTCGCGTATGCACCATTTGGAACCCAACCAGCCTATCCTTCTCAGCCTCAAATGATTCCAGCTCAAGCATATCCGCATACCACTTTCCCTCCTTCGCAGCCGCATACAATTCATCTTCCATCACTCACCCACACACCCTTGGCCCCCGCCCAGTCCCAAATGATGCAGATGCCTTCTAATGCGACATCTTATAACGGTGTAAATCTGCAGGGTCCGAATCTTGCGACCTTGATGACCATAATGGAGGTTATGCGACACATGAATCAAATGCCCATGGTTCAACCTCCAGCTAACCTCCAATCCTCTGGCATTATCACCCAACCGCCCGTTACCTTTGCACCGGCCGCAGGTAGTGTCCCCACACCCCCAGCCTCCACCCCTACCTCACGTGTCGGGACATCTGATACTGCGATTGGAGACCCACTTCTGCCAAGCCCTGAGAACTCTATCAATGAGCTTGCTACATCTTCTCGGAAGCGCCGAGCAAGTAGAGAAGTACCAGAAGGTGGTTCCTCGATCTCCAAATCCCGGAACAAGCCCTCTCGGCGGCGGTCAGATGAGAAACTAACCCCAGCGATCTCTCGCAAGCGTCCACCAGCCGTTAAGCCCACCAATCCACCGCTAAAGCGATTGCGTAAAGGCAAAGAGAGAGCAATATCCCCAGATTCTTCCGAAGAGTTCGAGGTGGATGATCGTATGGGATCCTCCGACAGCCCATATCTGACCCATCCTTCCGCCTCCCCACCTACGCATCCGCGACAGATCATTGCGCGCAAGAGGCATGGGGAGCTCTTCTTGTCTGACTCTGGCCAGCCGTTGCGGTTCTTTGTCCAGGTTGACCTTCATGGTCGCCACAACGTTGTCTCAAACATCAAGGTATGTCTATGCAGCCTTCACCCCGTGACAAATCATGCCAACAGTTTAGTAGAAAAACAAGGGGAAAATTGTCAATAACATTACGGACGCCGACTACTTGATCTTGTTTGCTCGCTCAGATACCTTCCAAGGGCTTCTTAACGAGGCTCTTGCCCTAGACAAGCTTCCAATCCAGTCCACCTTCGTGGCGGACTGCATTGAAGAAGGTGCCTTGCTGGATGAAACAGACTATGCTTTGGAGCCCGCGGCAAAATTTAAAGGCTCGAAAAGAGGTCGTCAAAATGCATTCTCGATGAAAGTCGAAACCCCTGTCCAGCCAAAGATAGTGAAGCCCAAGCCTTCTGCGGTCAAGCAGGTGACAGTGAAGTCGTCGAACCCTCCGTCAAAGTCTAAGGTTGACAAAAAAGAGCAGAAGACGCCGCAGTCCGTGTGGAAGTCTCCACCAGTTTCCAAACCTAACACCATTGTGGCGAGATCAAGTTTGTCCGAGTCCCCTCCGCCTCCGCCTGCAGAAACCCGTCAGTTGATGAAGAGTGGGAGATACCTTTTCACTGAGTTGGAGGATAAATACGTCCTGGATCTTGCGAAGCACCACCTTGCTCATGACCCCACCACATCGAACACCGCGTTAATATATAAAGTACACAAAAAAGTAAGTATCTACACGTTCTTGTCTGTATCCACTAACGTCCCCACTGCAGATGCCTCATCATACTAACGCATCTTGGGGCGCCCACGTTGACAAGAAATTAAAAGGTGCAATAGATGAGGTTCGAAAACGGGCGAGCATTGCGAAGCGGAAGAACTTTAGCGATACTGCCACTCCGAATTTGACTACACCTACAAAGGCTCGGTTGGACCCCACTAAGGGAGAGGCAAGCATGTCTCATCCAGAACAACCTCCTCGTCAAGAGGACTCGGAACGACAGGATTTTGAAGTTATAACGCAATTTTTCGCTTCAGGCGGAGGTGACGACGATGACGATGAACGCGTATGGCAAGAGTTAGGGAAACATGTTTGTATTGTTGTTATTTCTTCGATTCGTTGTCTGACTAGTTTCACTACAGCGCACATGTATGTCTGCCAGTTCGTGGCCAGAGTATTATGCAGCACATCAGAACGAGGTCTATGCACGCATTGAGGAGTTGATGAATGATCGTGCGGGTGACTAGACCAGTGCTCACGCACGCCCTGCACAATTATCGTACCTTGACAGATATCTTATAATTGAAGCAAACGTTATATCTTGTCGAAACCTCATTAATTGAGGGTTATTTGAGGGAACTAGACCGATCTATTCAAGTGAAAGGATACATCACTTTCAATGCAACTGCGGTGCAGGAATTGGAGGCTCTGGAGTGGGCTTGTGGAATATCGGTTGTGTCTTGAAAAACTTCTTTCGCTTCTCCTCTTTTTTCTCCTCTGATTCCCCAATTATTTGCCCTGCATAATCAAAGGTAGCCATAGCCCCACCGACCACAGCACATGAACCAACAGCTATCGGGAGTGAACGTGCTGTAACGAGCGTCAGGAATATAGAATGGGTTGTGACGCGCGGCAGATCTTACTCCGTATACCCGCCAAGAATCCGGCTGCACATCCACCGGCGAGCCCATTGAGAGCATCGTCCGTCCCTCGCTGATTTGCGACTGCCGCCTCCGTAAACGCGAATGCAGCACCCATAGCGGCTAGTTAAGCACGGTCAGTAGAATAACGGGAAGAGTATGTTGCAAACCTGCGCACCAAAAGTGCCAATAGTGTTTCCAGTGCGGGTCAAGAAACCAGCAGCACCCGCGGAATGGGAAGTTAGTGCATTCTGTACTGCACTGATGAATGCTCCTACTGCACCCGCTTGAAGACCTGCCGTAGTCGCGCGCGAGAATGCTGCTTTAGGTTCGTACGTCTCTTCGACGGGCCGTGGGGGTGTTTCGGAGGCCATGAGGGATCGACTGTGGTGAAGAAACCACGAGGTATAGCAGGATGGTTGTGGTCGGGACGATTGCCTTTTTGGGGTGAACTTACCCGCGTCAACCTGTCCAGTCCTTCGCGGGTTTAGCTCGGTAACTGTTCAAATCAATGCCCCAAGAGTACCAATCTTTTAGTCTCGCCAAGACTTTCGATGTCTGTATCGCCCGTATTTCCATCCAGTAACGTTGTCTGAACCGATCATGCTGGAATAGCTCGCCTTCCTTGGGTCAGCCCACTCGATCGCTCAATTTCCCTGGGATGCTTTATCTCTACTGACGTTGTGGGACGGAGGATTGAACAAGCCCGAGTTGAAAGAGGGCTGGAAGTCGATGTCAGATCAATGGTCAGGCAGCGTGGCTGTCGGTGGGTCTGAAGCTGTGGCGGTTGTCTCTCCCAACCGCCCATGTGATAGCTTTTGCGTGAAAGCGCCTCAAGATGGTGGTCAAGTCTGCATTTACTGATGATCGGTAATAGCCCAGTTGACATCGTGTTTCCACAGGATCCATTCCGAGCAGTGGCATGGGCTTTATCCAATTTAGCCCCCCTTGATCCTCTGGTCGTGTGCTCACGAGGCCGTATACTGTATGTTCTCGACGTGAAACAAAAGAAAATCGTGGGCCAACTCAGGGGACATGGTGGGGTAAGATGCCTGCCTGCCTAGGTTGCTTTGTTTGACCATCCCAGCCAGGAAATCACGGCGATCGCGGTACATCATTCATTTCCGTATCTAATCTGTACTTGCTCGAGGGATTTCTCTGCGAGATTGTACGATCTGACGATGCCACCGTGCGAGCGCCCCAATAACCCCCACTGGCCTCCATCCAAGCTTCCTAGCCTTGGGGGCGCCCCTCATGGCCTACAATCAAGCGAGCCCGAAGGTGTTGGAATCGGCCGCTGCGTCGCTGTTCTAAGCGGTGGCCCGTCCGGTGGGCATAACGCCGCAGTGTTGAACGCTGTGGGTGAAGAATCTGAGACACTAGATTTTTTGACCCATCGAATCCTAGGCATTTCACCCCACTTATCCCTTGGTGGCGACATGTGGAGTAAGTTGGAATTCCACGATAATTTATTCATCTCAAAGTCTATTTAGCTGGACAGGGCTGTTAAAATTTGGTTCCTACCGAAAATGACATTTGAAGACATGACGCGCGAGGATAAGCCTTTGTTTAGTTCGACACGCATCCATCAGGCGAGGATTATGTCCGTAAATTGGTGGGTGATAATAAATTCCACAGTTGACGTCATTGATATGCATACAATCTAGGCTGAGTCTCGATGTCCTGGTAACGCATAGTGCACCAGCTTTTATGCGCCGCGGCGATAGAAAGGACGATTTGTACCTCGAGGACGGAACAATCGTGATTTGGCGCTGGCTTGGTTTCAACCGTTTTTTCCCTCCCAACCAGCCGAAACCATCAGCAGTGAGGAGAGGATGTGCATCGGTACGAATATGCATTCTCACTTGTTTATGGTCACTAAATTTCTGTGTAGGATTACCAGGAAAGCTGTGAGTGCCTCTGTTCTGTTCACGGTAGAAGGCGTAGTGATCTCCCTCCCAAGCTTCCTTCAAATTGCTGTCGATCGTGCCAATCCACCAGCACACACGCCATCTTCATGTTTCCTATACCCTCAAGAACGACTACGTGATAGCCCTTACCCTCCCTGACCGGATACGACTTTACAATGTAGCTGACTTCTTGCCACGGCAAAGGCCAACCTTTCCCCTCGACGATCAGGATAGAGATGAGTTAGCGGCATTGGGGCGCATGCACCTCGATGACGATGGTGATGACGGTGATCCTGCAGCAATAATGCCAGTACCATCCAAAAAGACTGCACTTTCGCCACCTGTCGTGGGGCAGGACATCCTTATACCAAGGACTGAAGAAGATTTGCAGGTTGCGGTCATCGGCTTTCATGGATTGTCATCGATGGCGCTGGGGAGGAATGGACGTTTATGGATCTGGACGAGCACAGCAGACTAAATTCCAGACTCAGGTTTATATGCATGTCAGTCTGGGGTTCATTTGGTTGTAAATTTGGAATTTTTGCGTGAAAAGTTACTTCGTATGCTATACTCGTGCTGGAACCACCAATCCGTCGATCATGAAATCTTGGCGTTGGAAAAGTCAAGCTCTGGATGCGCAGCTTGGAACTTCTTCAGTGCCTGGGAATGTAAAGATATGAGAACGCTCTAGTAAACTTGGAACGGCAAAATCCTTACCTCCATCTTCTTGAGTTCGTCCGACGTCGGCTTGCCCATTTGCTGTTAAAATTTGATTGAGTCTAATCGCCAAAAACGGTGGATAATACTACAGACCTTCTGTTGGTTGTCGAACTTCACGACACGGCTGTCAGACGATGCAGCGTCGACGAGAAATATAAATCATACCATCATCTTCTCAACCATTCCCCTACACGGGCGTCAATTCCGAGATGAGAAGCAAGATTAATTGCCTACCTAGTCTCACCATCCAGTTCACCCAACCTACTGTTCTCTGGTTGTATCTTGCGGGTGTCGATCTTAGGGTGATGAACCAGAACGTTCTCCCACCACTGTTGTTTGTTAACTTTCTCGAGATGAATCATGATAGACTCCTGATCCTCTACAAGGATGTAAGGTAAATAGACAAGTGTCATCGCATAGGATCTTACCTAGGGTCCAGGTGCTCTCTTCGACCTTAATTTCCTTGCAGAGCTCGCCTTCCAATATTTTATCCTTGCCTTTGAGCCCAACGCTGAGCTTCTTCTTTTGGATCGTGATCGCAAGATCCCTTGCGCGCGTTCCCTTTGTGACGGGAACGACTATGTCTACCTCCCCTAACTGCTGCTTCCAGGTGTAGGGTAGTGCTGGAGATCGTTGGGTGTGTGTATCAGACACGATAAACTATGAGTACGGTATGCCTCATCCTACCGGCCTGTTCGGAAGCTTCGCGCTCCCTGTCAGCCTTGTCCTTGGCTTCTCTTTCTTCCTTTGAGAGTTTGTCGTACTCGTCGTCGGACATGATGACGGTCAGGAGTCAAGATTATCTGCACGTGACTGGGCGTGTACAGAGTTGTTTACGCTTGTGTATTTCGTACGTGCCGGAAAGTCACCCTGCCCAGACTGTGGTGGTCGCAAGTTCTCTAAGTTGTCCTTTACCCGCCCTCGTGGTCGCACTCACCCCCTGTCGTCTGAGACATCCCTCCAGATTTGATGGCGACGAACAATGCCTGGGCTGACTTTGAGGTAGGACGAACCTTTGCCCAATCTCGCGTCATTTAATCCCTCCCAGAATTTGCGCCATACCATCAAACACAACACGGTCGACAAGCTAAAGCAAATTTTGACCGGTTTCAATGATCAATGTTTAACCAACTTTTCCAAGTCCGGGAAGAAACAGGATCTCATTGATAGAATCGCCTATCAAATGGACGGCTGGAGACAGGCCAACAATGTAGACAAATGGACGAAAGCCCAAGCCATCTTGAACCAAGTCCGCACTACTGGAGCGTAAGTCGGCGACGTCATTATTACCCAAGCCAGAGTGCATCAGTCGTGCATGTGGCATCAGGTTGTTCGGCATAGTGCAGTTTGCAAACCACAGGATGGCTTGCCAATATTCATGCCTTGAACATGCTTTTTGATAACCCGCTTATCTTTCCAGGTATTCCCAAAGTCGGATGACAGGTTCGGCTGGAGCACAGCCCATGCAGCCCATGACAAGCACCTCATATGGTTCCCCGACGATACGTAGTGGGTATCCTGGAACCTCGACTGCTCGTTACGATCCATACGCGCCACCGCGAGTGCCACCCCCACCCGTGAGTGCTGCACCTGCTGCAGGTATATCCAAACCAGGCAAGAACAGTCATCACCTTTGTGCAATCTCCGCTAAATCACTTTCAGCTATGCGCTTCAAATCATCACCTTTCTTTCGCGTTGATCAATCCGTCTCCGGCATCGCAGAGTGTCCAGGTTTGGCTCACATTTGATCGCCCTTTCATCCCATTGATCATCGAATAGAGTCGATAAGTTCTACGGATCGAAAACAGCAAAGCCTTACTTTCACTCTCAATAGTGATCAAACCACCAAGTTGGGCTCCACAAGGTATGTCGACAGGTGCAATTAGTTGGCACCACCTCATTGCGATCCGCAGTACCAAGTATCAGCTTCGATTGTATTGCACTACCTCAACCTATTATAATCCGAACCCTACGGCTTTCAGGCCACCCGCTGGCCCTTGCCCCATTGAATTCCCTCCGACATGCGAAGTACGAGTGAATGGAACGGCTCTCCAGGCTAATCTGAAAGGGCTGAAGAAGAAGCCTGGTACTGCGCCACCTGCAGATCTTGGCAAGATGGTGCGCACGAATGGTCAGAATCGCGTCGAGATGGTATACGTGAACAGCCAGCAACCCGTCCAAGCCAAAGTAAGCACTTCGGTTTAGAGAAGAATTTCTGCTTATCACCCGAAAGAAATTCTACATTACAGTATTCTTAGTCGAAGTGACAACCGTTGCGCAACTGGTGGATCGATTGAAGAAGGGCAAATACCGCACTACCGAGGATATTCTAACGAAGAGTAGGCCACACCTTTCTCTCCAGTACTGTTAACCAGAACTTATCTTGGTCATAGTGCTCAAGCCATCCGGTGACGACGAGGAAATAGTCGCAGGACCACAGAAAATGTCATTAAAGTGCCCGGTTGGTTTCCCCACCAAGAGCATAGGATCGTTGATCATATTAATGTCTTTTCGTAGCTCAGTTTCATGCGAGTACAAACACCGTGTAGGTCGACGGTATGCCCTCATCCACAATGCTTTGATGCGACGTCGTGGTTTTCGTGTATGGAACAAACTACCACTTGGCTTTGTCCTGTTTGTGAAAAGGTGTTGAATCCGGACGATCTGATCATTGACGGGTATGTATGTCGATTCACTTATAATTTCATACTTGAACTTCTTCTCAGGTACTTTGATCAAATTCTGAAGGAAACCACGGAAGATGTTGAGGACGTAGTTGTCGAGAATGATGGACAGTGGCATACAAGTGATAACAAGTTCGCATCGCCCGAATGGCGTGCGACACATCCTGTTGTTGCGTCTCACCAACCTTCACCCCCACGTGAATCGTCGCCTGCGTCTGTGGATGAAGAAGGGGAGGCCAAAGCACACGCAAAGAAACAGATTGAGATTCTAGTTTTGGATTCCGATGATGAGGACGAGGAGGGGCGTGTCAAACGCGAGTTGTCGGTAACTCGCAGCGTTGAACCGATTCACAAACCGGTACTTTCCCGTCCAGCGCCAGTCGCGCGAGAATCTCATCACAGTGATGTAATCGACCTCACGGCTGATTCTGATGATGAACAACCTCGATCGCAACCATCATCACAGCCGCACCCGGAACCACCCAGGACTTCAGCGGAGAAGCGAAAAGCACCTTCTGGGGCACCTTCGCCAACGGAGCAGATCTGGAAGAAGTCCCGATTGGACGCCTCCCCTCTGGCTCAATCGAGCCCTAGTTCGACGAGCCAACTTCCGCCTATCTCTCCGTTGAGTGGGGGGCCACGACTACCCATCGGTGGTGCACCCCTGGCGCAGTCGGTTGGCTATGGTGGCCCCCAGTTGCCGCCGTTACGTCTGCCTGCTACGACGTACGTACCACAAACTGGCGGTGGGTATCGCTCTCCAGGATCGACAAACGCTAGTAGCTCGCCGATTGCGGAGAATCGGGGTGTGTATGAGCACTACAATGGGAATTACTATGGTCAGGGAGGAGGCACGGCGTCGCGTTCTGGTGCATGGCCGTGATAGAGGAAAGGATGGTGATGTATAATAGCCATGGATGAACAGTACTTTACGCCGCTTTCTGTAATAGCAACTGGAGTAATTGAGGGGTGTCATAGTACAGGCCATTGAATCTGACTTACTACCGGCGCAATTGAATACGAGTGTCATAACCTGTACCGAGTCTACGTGTCGTGTTCTCGGGCCGAGGTCGGATGTCGGTCAAGAGCGTGAGATTCTCTGTGCTCCGGGAATTTCCGCAGACTGTCAAAAACGCGAAACTTTTGCAGTGAGCTTCTCATCCTCCAACTCCATCTTTCCCCACTCGTCTCTTTCCTCGCTCAAAAAAATGGCCGACGCAAAGAGGGTCAAGTCTCCTCAGGACTTCGTGGGTCAGTTCACTCTCTCTGACGCCGTCCGCGCGCTCTGCTCACGCTGTCTCCCCAGTTGATTTCCTCATGGGTGGTGTCTCTGCTGTATGTTTCTCCACCCCTCGCCCGGCACACGACACTCACCTCTGCTATACAGGCCGTTGCAAAGACCTCTGCCGCACCCATTGAGCGAATCAAGCTGTTGGTTCAGAACCAGGATGAGATGGTACGCATTCCATCTCTCGCAACCTAACAAGCGTTCAATTAGCTCTTCAGATCAAGCAAGGTCGTCTCGCTACCCCATACAAGGGCGTCACCGATGCTTTCACCCGTACCTACAGGGAAGAGGGTCTCGTCTCCCTATGGCGTGGAAACACCGCAAACGTTATCCGTTACTTCCCTACCCAAGCCTTGAACTTCGCGTTCAGTACGTCCCACGATATCTGCCATTGTACCGGTCACTCACCCCGTTGCAGAGGACTACTTCAAGTCTCTTTTCGGTTTCAAAAAGTCGGAGGGTTACTGGAGGTGGTTCGCCGGTAACGTCGCCTCTGGTGGTGCCGCTGGTGCTTCTTCTCTCCTCTTCGTTTACTCGCTTGACTACGCTCGTACGCGTCTTGCCAACGACGCCAAGTCGGCCAAGGGTGGAGGAGCTCGCCAATTCAACGGTCTTGTTGATGTCTACAAGAAGACCCTCGCTTCGGATGGTATTGCCGGTCTCTACCGTGGATTTGTTCCCTCGGTCGTGGGTATCGTCGTTTACCGTGGTCTCTACTTCGGTTGCTACGATTCGCTCAGTACGTCACACGCTCGTCTCCCTCGTCCGTTTTCTAATAATCAAATTCAGAACCCGTTGTCCTCGTTGGTAATCTTGAGGGTTCCTTCTTGGCTTCCTTCATGCTCGGTTGGGGTGTTACCATTGGTGCTGGTCTTGCTTCGTATCCTCTCGACACTATTCGGTAAGAGGCTTTTTACTTTGGTGACTGATTTATTGTCTTAATGCTTGATTTCAGTCGTCGTATGATGATGACTTCCGGTGCTGGGGTTCACTACAAGTCCATGTTCGATGCTGGATCTCAGATCGTTGCCAAGGAGGGAATGAAGTCGCTATTCAAGGGAGCTGGTGCCAACATTCTCCGTGGTGTTGCCGGTGCTGGTGTGTTGTCGCTATACGACAAGCTCCAGCAGGTCCTGTTCGGCAAGGTCTACTCTGGTGGATCTGGCTAAACGTTTGTAATGTCGCACGTCCTCTGGGCCTCGGCTCCATCCTCTCTTTTTCTGTTGCGTCACCACATATCTCGCTAGACTTCTTTTTATTCCCCTTATCCTCCGGTATTGGCATACGAGTATGGACATATTTACATACTCTCACATTAGTAGAATTTCTGCTGTCCTATACCGAATGCAGAGATTGTCCTCGCCAATCCCAGAGTTTGAACGACTGATCATTGGTTTCAAACCCTCCTGTCCTTGCGCAAATCATTATTGCCTAGTTTGCGTTTGGTTAGTAACTTTCAACTGGGGAGTGTACTCACCATTCCAAGAGGGTCATTTCTTGCTATCGCAAGGGTCTGGTTGCGTTCATTTGCTATGTAGCATGATGGTCCGCATAGTGCGACGTAGTAAGCACCATTTTCCACTTCCCTACAGGCGTAATTTCGTCCAGGCTGCGCACCTGGTATTGCGGCCATATCAGCAAACATGCCTAGACGAGTGTCGTGCTGCGCTCAGCGCTGGCACTACTCGCATTGGAGTCTCTCTCCCCACAGGTGCAGGCAAGACTACCGTTTTCACGACCCTCCTTTCCCAGATGCCCTCACCCAGACAGTCACCCAATGCCTCCGGGTCATTGATAATCGTGAACAGCATCGAGCTGGCACGACAGGCAGCCACTCAAGCAGAGCAGACACATCCTGATTGGAAGGTCGAAATTGAACAGGGTATCAAGCATCACGCCAGTGGACTAGCAGATGTGTGAGTACTGGGTTCGCTTCCTGAATATCTCGGTAGTGATATGCAGACAGAACCGTGGCCACCTATCAGACACTACTCCAACCTCAACGACTCGCCAAGTTTCGACCCGAAAACTTGAAAGCAATCATCGTAGATGAGGCTCACCACGCTGCTGCACCTTCGTAAGCACCAGTTCTCATGTAGAAAGACCCCCTAGTCTTGAACCAGAATCATCCAGGTATCGTCGCATCCTGTCTCATTTCGACCCCTCGATCAAAAACCCAGACCCAACCTTCGTGCTTCCCCATCTACCACATCCTATCCCCATTATTGGTTTCTCGGCAACCTTCAGTCGCCATGACGGCCTTGCACTCGGTTCAGTGTTCGAGAAGATTGTTTACCACCGAGATTTCCTCGACATGATCAAAGAACAATGGCAAGTCTACTATGCGTGTTGCAAATAAACTGCTCCTTAAATCAAGCACACGCAGGCTATGTGATGTACGATTCACCTCAGTGAAAGCTAGTATTGATTTGCGGGGTGTCATAATTAACTCCCGGACGGGGGACTTCAACGCTTCAAGTCTCGCGCACATCATTAACACTGAAACCATCAATAATCTCGTCGTGCAGGCGTGGCTGGACCGTGCGTGTAGGTAGCCTAGACGCTTGAGCAGCCAGCATGTACTCATCCTAGCGCTCCGTTGATGGCAGCTGACCGCAAGTCTACTCTCGTATTTTGCGTCAATATTGCACATATTCGACAGCTCACCAAAGCTTTTCGCGAATTTGGAGTCGACGCTCGTCATCTGCATTCTAACACCCCAGCCGATGAGCGACGTTCATTAATCTCAGAGTTTAAAGCCGGACGCTACCCAGTTTTGATCAATTGCGGTACGTTGCATGACGTTCTATCTCGAAGTGTGCATGATAATATTTACATTCGACAGCAATTTTGACGGAAGGCGCTGACATTCCGAACATCGATTGTGTCGTTCTCTGCCGTCCTACAAGGTCCCGGAACGTCTTTGCACAGATGGTATGACCAAATTATTCTATGGTTTGATTTATCACCTCTTCTTGCAGATTGGCAGAGGCATGCGACAGTCGCCAGCAAGCGGGAAGGTAGATTGTCGTATTATTGACTTCGTAGACTCAAGCTCCCGCGTTTCCGGAGTGATCTCGGTACCGACCCTCTTCGGGCTGGATCCTAGCGAAATCATCGATGGTCAGTTAGCCACATGTTCTTTGGCCATTCGTAGCTCACTCAAAAATTAGATGCTAGCATTGCCGAACTGAGAGCCCGAACAGACACCAGCAATTCGGATAATGTCTTGGTTTCAGATTCTTCTGACGTTGTACCAGAGCCAGCGTCCGTCACTTACCTTGACTATGAAGATCCTTTCGCACTGGTCGACGGCTTTTCTGGGGCACCTCACGTTTCAAGGCTCAGTCCGAATGCGTGGGTTGGGTGCAGTTCCGATATCTATGTTCTCGAATGTCTTGGGAAGGGTTATATACGCATTGAGCCCAACCCCGATGATGAAGGTGGACATTCCAACCTTTGCTAATTTACATCGGAATATACTCATCAATGCCGCAGGAGATACGCCACATTTTCGCGCAACGTATTCAGAAGCAACCATGAGCCTATCCTCTGCAAGACAGCTGAAGATATCACCCTTCATGCGCAAACGCTTAATACTCACTGCAGAGTCTTTGTCTGATGCTGTCAAGGGTTGTGATACCTATGCTACTCAGAAGGTACTGCGAGGCTCACTAGGTTTAGGGTATGTGTTTCCTCATGACGATCACTTATGTGCTGACTTTCAGCAGCTTGTTGCGCATTGCAAAGTGGCGATATGCCCCGGCAACAGAGAGTCAGAAAGTGTTTATTTCCAAGAGACGAGGAAAACATGTGATGGATCAAGCTATAGAACAACTTAGCAAAGGAGAAGCAGCAAATATCATCACTCGTTTAAAACACGGTGCTCAGGTAATAAATACATGCGGACTTTTGATC
Source organism: Chalciporus pseudorubinellus (assembly GCA_038092895.1). NCBI lineage: Eukaryota > Fungi > Basidiomycota > Agaricomycetes > Boletales > Boletaceae > Chalciporus > Chalciporus pseudorubinellus. The sequence continues at coordinate 24,170 of JBBPRG010000003.1, read as the reverse complement.
GTTTTCGTCTCACATTACCTCCAGGCCTATTACGAGAAGAAGGCGAAGGAGGAACGCAAACAGCGTCAGCTTACTGAGAAAGAGAGAAAACGAATAGCACGGGGTATCGTACAAGTCGGACCATTAGCACAATCATGATATATTACAAATTCCAATGTCTAAGCTACATAGAGCGCAGGGATGATAATGATGGGGACACTGCGTAGGGACTCTGCAAAGTGAGAATCGCCGCCTGCTGAGCGACATCCAAGGCCGTGGTCACAGTCGTTGGGCTGTTGAATGCATTGGGGTTCTGGGCAAGAACAGCCAATAGCGCTCCTACGAGCGAATCTCCAGCACCCGTAGAGTTCAAGGTTACATCGGGTGCAATGGGCAGAGGGGGGAAATGTTGGACGATGACCATCTCATTCGAGCTTTGCGAGTGTGCGACAATGTACCGACCACGTGGGTTGCTGCGTTCGTCCGCCCAAGCACTTGCTTCTGTTCGGCTGAGTCGCATTACAACTACCACGCCAAGCTCTCCGCACTTGATCACAAGATGTTGGAAGAACGGCAGGAGGTTGACGGCCATCTGAACAATCCCTTTGTCGACTATAAACGACAATGTTCCCAGATTAGGCGCAGCGTCCGAGACCTCCCTTTTCGCGAGCTGCGCAACGTCCATGCGAAATTGCGCTCCCAACCCGAAGACGTCGATTACGCTCCACCATCGCTCGTGTGACATTAGGTCAAACCTGTTGCGAGCATCCTGATATATCTGTCCAAGTTCGCTCAAATTTGGCGATGCGAAGGATACCGGCGAGCGGGTAGCCTTTGTGAGGTTTGCGGCGACAGCCGGCAGAATACGCATAGACTTGGCGACTGAAGTTGGCTCGCTGGTTTTGATCAGTAAGAGACAGAGAAAAGGAGCAAACTAGACCGACAAGAATGCTGAATGGAACCAATTTAGTCGTCGCAGAACTTCTGGAAGCTGGAGACACAACATACTTTGGATATCGAGATTCAAACTCTCTGTAAGAACAGAGGTAAGCGCTTCCGAGGAAAGGTTGCCGTCAAGGGCGAGAAGCTGCGGACGGTGATCTTTGAGAATGGCAACGATCTGAAATTTATAAGTGGGAAAGCATGGAGGTTGCACTGGGGGTCATACATACCTGTTCTGCTTGCCAAGCATTTGTAAGATCCATATCAGCAACACCGCACTGAAGTTCGCCCTGCGGATCGAGGAAGAGATTGCAAACAGCACTGCGTTGACCTCGTACGGATACCAGTCCGTCTGTCCGCATTCCGAGCGACCCCGTCATGTCCGTGATTAAGCTGCCAAAAGCATCATCGCCAACAGGGGCAACGAGCAATGTTGCTGGCCCATTTCTACTTGAATCCTGTAATACTCTGTGTGTTGCCTCGGAAACATTGCGGGCAACACCCCCGAGGGACACGGATACCTTTCCGACGTATGTTGTTTTATGATCCATATCGGTGGCTGGATCGACTTTCGAAGTTACGTCCACGGCAGCGCATCCAGCTACGACAACTGATGCCTTCCGGGGTTCGGGGATCTTCTGCGTCGCATCGGTTATCATTGGACTTGGAGAGTCATTTCCAGCTACATCAGATCTCTGCTTGGTCGGTGAGGGCATCGAGTGCTTTGTGACAGCACAGAGTCAGTATTGGTTGTTGATCCGATGTGGAAGCCTACTTTTCCTGCAATGTCATTGCCTCGTGCAAGCTTTGCGTACTCTGCAGCAATCAGACCACCTTATCGGGGAATAAACTCAGACATCAAAATTATGTTAAGTGTGAAGGACAGCCACTCACCGACCAGGGCAGTATTCTGGATCAGTGCGACATCTCAGACTCGCAGTCAGCGTAGAACGAGATGAAACAAAACATGCGACCTACTACTCTCCAAGGACTTTCCTTTGGTGAGCTCGCCAACACGCTTGAGAAGCCATGGCGTCACTTCCTTCCCTAACTTTGATATACCTGCTTCCTCTGATTCTCGGATAGCGGTCTCTACGGCTTCTTGCAATACAACGCCACTGGCATCGTACCTCTCCGGTATAGGGACGGCAAACAGAGCACCATTTGACATCCCGAACTGTGCCTGTGTATCTGTCGGCTCATGGTTAAAACATTGGTAGCGAGATCAGATATTCATCATACAAAGTATTCTGGCAGCCACCTCGGGATCGTCGGTGCTCCACGGCGACTGTAGATCACGCATGAACAGAATGTCCACGTATTGAAACTTATTACCAACCTGGAAACTGCTTTTGCGAGAGTAGAACGCAGGGAAGTCATTCGACTTCGCATATGATATAACAGGCACACCGAGGGTTTCCTGGGAGGGACTGGTTGGGTAAACGTGCAAAGAGCAAGGGTTGCATGCAACGTACGAGATACTCCAGCGTCCTATGGATGAAACTCAGCATCCCAGATAAACGATCTGAATCTGTCATGACTTTACCTCCCTATGTCTAAGATAGACTTGACCCCGGCTGATACCAAACCCACCGGACAGCGAGCGAGTTCGTGCAGATCGGCAGAAATATCCATCGCTAACAACCAGCTCGACACAAATAACGGGGAAATAGTTGAGATGATACGCACTGTTCTCCCCACCGCGATGAACTCCACCAAGACTTTGGATATATGAGCGACCGAGTATTAGACTTGAACAGTATGCTTCTTACCCTCCAGTAGCAAATACCTGGGAATACGGTGATCACAAGGGTGCTCACGACATTGAAATGCCTACCTTGATGCCCGCAAGCGCGGCGAATATGAGCGTCGAGCTGCATGTCGTACCACCGTCCTTCTTCAACGCGATTGCAGCAGCGATATCTCTCCGAGACAACTTCACAGGGTCCGCACTCCGAGTAGCGAGTCGCACAAGTTCGTTGGGTTGTAAACCAATCTTGACACGACCTTCGATGAGGCCTATAGTTGCGGGCGTGCACCCCGTGGACCTGACGATATTTTCCACTGACTGTGCCATCTCGAGGGAGGTCGGGTACGGCATTCCGTGCGTGATTATCGTCGATTCCAACGCTACTACTGGACGACTACTTGCCAAGGCATCCTCAACCTCCGGATGAATGTCAACGGGAGCACCATGTAACACCAAGCTGCGCGTGTGATGGTGTCGAACGGTTCGAGAGACGCGCCCAACGACGGTTCGGGTGCGCTGGCTCGTCGCGAACATGTTGCAGGGTTTGAACACGCTGGCTCAGTTGGTCACTGTTGGTGACTTGCAAGAGTAATCAAATGCCGTGATACCAATAATTGCAGTGATAAGATTTATGCACACTTCCCAACTTGAACCCGATTACCGTTGTCTTACCATGTCCTCTACGATCGCCAACCTAGCTCCAAACACCTCAACTGCAGCGAAAGAGGAATGGGAGGGTGGCACTTGCGTGCTGACCTATGAAGCACTCGATGTAGATGCGATCATGCGTTCTGTCAGGAACGACAGTGCTGGAGCAACAGCCGTTTTCGTGGGCACTACCCGTAACTCATTCAAAGGTATCGTTACATGTGTACGATGAACATCATCATGAGCATCCTATTTCAACAACCCACAGGCAAAATAGTGACGCGTCTAGAATACCAAGCTTACAGCAAGCTGGCCATTAAAACCATGCGGCAAATCATCCAAGATGTCCGTAATACAGCGTCTCGATCGGCTCACCACTCGGCTCACCACGAAGTCCCTTCTCTGATATCGTGCACGATCCATCACCGCCTAGGAACTGTTCCTGTTGGGGAACCCTCAATAGTAATTGCGGTTTCATCACCGCATCGCAAGGAGGCTTTTGTAGCATGCGAGCGGATACTTGAGGACATCAAGGAGAAAGCACAGATCTGGAAGAGAGAGTACTACGAAGGGGAGAGGGAGGAAGAGGCGGAATGGAAGGCGAATAATTGCTGATCCAGGATCATAGGTGTTGATTGGAAACATGCGCGGTGTCCATAGCGTGGTAGCTGAGCAATTCACTCCACTTTCCACTTGCTAACGTCATCACCATCTGGGCTCACAATGAGCTCTACAGACCATAGAAGGAGGGTAAACATAATATTCGCCCAGCGCCACCAGATTTGAGATGCAGGGTCCAGAACTAAGCCATAATTCGAAATATGAGCAGGGGTATCTGAGAACGATTAAAAGACGTACGAAGCAGATGGGAATATACCATGATGAATATGAGCTGCCGGTAAGTCAGCAGAATACGAGTCAGAGTTGACGTCTGCGGAGTACATTGCCGATGGTTAGAGGTACCTCGCAAGAAGTTCCAAGGTCATACCGGTCTCCCATTCCACCCATCGTCCGTTGGATCATCCCAGGCGTTTGCACCGATAGTAGGAAGTATACGTGAGGCAAACTGGAGAATAGTCAGTCGGTAAAATAATGCGACGAGAACTGGTTTTGGGAGGGTATTCGTGATGAAGTTGACAAGTGTCTGAAGATGGGGAAGGATATTGGATAATAGAGGCGCACTACAGGCCGCGTTTCAGCGTAAAGGGGACCAGACGAGACAAACGGACATACTATGATGACGCAGGATCTGAGAATGACGTCTGGTCAAAACCACAGAGCCAAATGTTGTAGGCCAGGAACAAAGAAAGCATCGAAGATTCTACGATGTTTGTGCGACGAAGGCGGAAGCCGATCACAGTCAAGAACAGGAAGGCGGTTAATGCCACACCTAACAACGTGGAGGAAAGCGGTGACGTGGCCGCAGCTGGATAAGCCTGTTAAGTTAAGTTGAGCATAAGCGGGAATGATAGCCAAGCCTATGAATACGAACGACAACTATCCACCATGCTGCAACGACGTACGCTGCTGCTGATGCGATAAGGATACCAAATTGATAGCTTTCAGCTTCGTCTGCCAGTTCTGTTCCGACTTGTCCGATTTTCTGAGCAAAGAGCAAGCTGGAAAGTCCCTCCATGGCCACATACGTTGGCCCAGAAAAGGTCAGAAATTTACCCCACCAGTTGGTTGCAGTGGCTAAGACCGGGTGAACAGATTGAGCAAAGGCGTTGAAGGATACAAGGAGGAGGAAAGGGTGCATCGGAACTTGCATGACTGACAGCACCTGCGAGCCCCATAGGAGGATAAGTGTGCCATGAATGAATGAGTGCGTGGCCAAGAGAAGAGATAGAAGCAGAAATGCGGGCGTGGAGAGTGTTGCAAGGGTCAATGGGAGATAAAGCAATATCTGTAAGACGGTGGACAGCCTGCAGAAATTACTACGAACTCCTGCCAAAGGGCAGTGGATGTACGAACCTCGCAGTGTGTGACAGTGCGCTCCAAAGTATCCACGGATTCATCCTTTTCCCCAAGATCGAGTTTGTCGACCCGGACCAAAGAAAGGCGGATGCGTACAACAGGTGAGTCGCCCGCCTCTACCCGAGGGAAAGCTCGAGGTGGACTTGAACTTGTGGTGGACGCGTTGAATGCTATGACGGTGCTACCCAAACTGCTGCCGTGTCACATGTAGCTGGCGTCTACTACTACTAATATTCAATCTATACTACAACAAAACAATGACCCTCTGCAAAATACAAGCTAATCTAGGCGCTAATGGTCAATTGAGGTACGGCAGCATCCCTAGGATGTGTAGATGTAGTTGTGTTCCGTGGGTTAAGAAAACCTTTCGCAGCTGCGAAGTCCGTTCCGCGATTGAGTGCTGCAGGGTCAGATGGCGAAACATAAAACTTGTCGACGATAGGAATTTGCAAAAGATTCATCTTCGGAGTAATCACCACCATGTTGTTCGTCCGTATCTCCATCCAATCAGCTACCGCGAAAGTTGAGCCTGAGCCTCAGACTGGAGCAGATTGGGCTGGTCATATGCGTACCTTTCTCGAAGGTAAGAGGTTCACTGGCAATCTACGCCAATTCAGAATGGGAGAGACACAAAGATTGTAAGAGCTAACCATAATGATATTTTCTCGTTTATCTGCCTTCGTCATTTTGTAATGTCCGCCTTGCATATATTCACTGAAGGTTGTGCCCGATGAAAACCACTGCAAACAGACTTAATTCTCGGTATGGGCTAATAGGAGGATGTGCTTTACCAGAGAAGCGGCTTCATCATGACGGGATGAAATGTAACGTGTCGCAACAACGCTTTCACCGTCGGTAACGCAGAAGTTCATGAGACTGGGCTAGAGGAAGGTTAAATCGGATGTAACGTTCTGTAAATGAACCATACTTCTGTTATGCCAGCGAGATCGGCGTAATTGTTGAGACTAACGATGGTGTCCAACATCGCCCGCTGTAGTGTTTGATGAGTAAACACCTTTGCCTTGGCATCAGGTAACTGAGGGCATGTCAGCGCGGCCTTCGAGTTCACTACTCACAGACACATACTTTGGACAGAAATAGAGCAAACGCCCATTCGGAGTCTTCATTTACTCAGCAACAGGTTCGCCATGTGAGTTGAGCGCCTTACCTGTATTTCCTTGTACCACATTGAATATCTCATCCGACAAATCTGCTTGTAGTTTCCGTTTAACTAGATGAAAATCTGCGATTCCGCCATTGTGCATGAACTATGTTGAGCAGAAGGTGGTTTGTAGTAAATGCATGGGTCGTTGTCGTCACGAGCTTACCATGATCTTGCCGAAAACGAAAGGATGGCAGTTATCCAATGATAAAGAGCCCGCAGTTGTAGCTCTCACGTGTGCGCTAGAGCACATGAGATTCAGAAAAAGGTGTCAGTATCTTTGACTGCTTACAATACGAGGGGTGACTTGATTTTCTCCGCCAATCGAATGAGATTGGCGTTATTCCATGCCTATTTTCGTGTCAGCGAAGATTGACTAAATGCAAGTCATCACAGTTTCTTACCGGTGTCACAGAAGTGAAGATACACGGTTGGCTGCCGAGTTCCTCATCATGAATGGTGTCATACCAACCTGCATCGATAGATTAGATGATGTACAACGATTGCTCGCAACGCGACATACCAACACCGAAGCCATCCCCGTTTATGGGTCGGCGGTGGTCTAAGCGTAGACGGGAGTCGAAGGCTTGGTTTATGATTGAGTGACATGGACGTGTTAGCAGCTGCACGTGAGTTGAGTGACTCGCGTGAGCAGGATGGCATCGAGAGTTGCTCTGACTCACGTGCGACAATTGGACTGGGGACGTGCCCTTGTAAATTACGAATCGACACATGGATGCTGCAAACTAGATGGTGGACGTCAGAAACGAAGAGAGGATGTGGAACTGAGCCACACGGCGACGATGGTAACATTTCAGGACCCTGACATGCCCTCGTAACGGCCGATCCTAACTTCACAAAGATGGCACCAAATTACGTCTTGGGATCGGAGGGCTATTACTCGGAATTCGGATAAGTCAACTCGGACATATTCTCGACGTTGTCACCTTCGCCCATGCAAATTCCATCTAATAATTCTGATCGCACACTTTCTTCCCTGCGCTGCTAAAAGTACATACACATTTCACAAGCCTAGGCGCCGCGTTCTGCACCTCGTCACCTAAAGTCCGCTGGTCTCTGCGCAGGATCTCCACCTGCCTCATCGTATACAAGCCCGGCAACTCGGAACGCAAGGTCTGCGCAACCATTCAACCGAAATCATCACTACCCTTCCAAGAATCAGAGCGAACCACCTACCAATTGCCTGACCAGGGTTGGGTGCCTCTGCGTACACCCTAACCACATCCTCAGTGCCACTTGGCCGAACGAAGGACCGACCGCCTGTCTTCTGTACAAGCTGGTCGATTTTCGCTTGAAGACCGAGTGGCCGTACCAAGCGGCGCTCCGCATCCTCCGTGACAAAGGCGTTCCTATCTCCAACCTTCACTTTGACAAGTCGGTTGGGAAGATCCGAGTACAGCTTATCCCATGCTTCCACAGTATATGACATGTGGTAGAGCGCAGTTTCGACGAGAAGCATGTCAGAGATGGCGTCTCCGACGGCCTGGTTGATAACGTCAATCACGTCTTTCAGGCGGTTGAATGCTGTGACCTGCGCGGGTGTGGATGGTTTATGGGAGGCGATGATACGTTGAGCAGATGGCGAGAACAACACAGTGCCGTGGCCATTGGCTTCAAAGTATACACCGATGTCATACTTCTCTGCCGCTGCATGGTGTAAATGTTTGACACCCGTTGGGACACACGTGACAGGAAGTCTCTACACGAGGTAATATAAGAGTGCGTCAATGCCATCGAGACCTTGTCACTCACCTCCGATAAGTATTGGGTCGAACTTCCGTTGGCGTACGCAGTTTGAACGACCCCGACTTTGATTTTCTCTTGAGCATCTTCAAGGCCAGCGTCCTTCACTAATTTGACGATGAAGCTCGCAACGAGGGTCGTGATCTTATCTCCATCCAGCATGTGAAACTTCCCGCTACCATCCAGGTAATAGTAGATCAGGCGATCAGCATCACCGTCCAGGCTGCAACCACGTTGCCCAGGCTGCAGCTCGGATGTCAGGGATGGCGGCAATTTCTGGTTCACCTTTACATAGTCGGCGCCACAGTCCTTGTTGAGCTTCTCCGGGCTTTCTGTGGCGGTATTCTTCAACTCAAGACTGAGCGACTCGCCAAGGAATTTGTTGAAGCTCTGTGCAGCTAGAGCACCGACGCCGTTGGCGCAGTCGATTAACAAGCTCGATGGGGTATTTCTGTCGACCTGGATGATGGACAACCATTAACGGAGAGTTGTACTTTCCGATGGAGGTAGGAAACACACAAAAAGTCTCTTGAATGCGCCGCTTAGCTTGGTGTAATATCCCTCTATCAATCGTTCCACGCTCAGATCCCGTCTTTCCGAGGTATTGATGGTATCGACCAAGTAGTGGAGGATCGGTGTGGTTGTAATCCCGGCATCCGTAGCTATTGCACCCACTGCAGAAAGACCTTTGCTAAGCGCTGTGACGAGCTTTGTACCAGATGCGCGCGTATCTCGCGCATATACGACGCTGGCGGGTATGTCTAAGCGTATCTGCTTCAACTCAATGAAATGCTTGAGAACGGCGATGAATGCGTCGGCTGACGGCGCGTTCGCGAAGTCGGTAGCATGCGACTCCCAAGAGGTATCCAGCATCTCTCCGTGCGGGTCAACGAGTTTGACACCGTTGTCCTGTCAGGGGCTTGGTTTGGCTCGAGGTCGGGACCAGTTGAGACGCGTATACTCACCTCGGCGGGATTGTGTGAAGCAGTGATCATCACGCCGATGGTCTTGCCATCGCACGTTTTGCTCCTCAGAGCTGCTAGGATGCCTGCCTTGAAGAGTACAGATTCAAGCTTGTCGCCCCTGGATCTCTCTCAGATATGATCTAGGAAGGAGGAACGGTACGCACAAGGTTCTGAAACCTGCAGTACCGTATGAGAATGATTCTCCGGGTCTCACTGGATACTCTTCCGCCCCCTTCCTGAGCTCGGGTTCGAACTTTGCTAGTGCAGACATGATGATCAGTTCGAACTTGAAAGGGTTCAAGTCGCGGGGCATGTATTATATCATCACGTGATTACTCAATGCTACGGATGCTCGACAGCCCAGTTTCACCCTAACCACCATGCCATCCAAATCACCAGCACAGACCCTCCTCGAAAAGGGCGACAAGAAAGCTAACTCGTCTACGGGATGGTTCTCTTCATCCTCTACGAAATACGAGGAAGCTGGGGATCTCTATCAACAGGCAGCCAATGCCTTCAAACTTGACAAGCAGTTTAGGGACGCCGGCGATGCATTCGCGAGAGAAGCCGAGTGCAGAGAGAAGTGCAAGGAGGCTAACGAAGCTGCCAACGCCTGGTGGAATGCTGCCAAGGCATTCAAGCGAGGCTATCCTGACTGTAGGTGACCATTCACCTACACACCCAATTATACTTAGCTCGCATCCCAGTGGCTATCCAAGCCCTGGCTCAGACGATTACTCATTTGACAGCGTCTGGTCGATTCCGACAGGCTGCAGACAGAGAGAAGGAGATCGCTCAAATATATCAGCACGAGCTCAACAACCTGCATAAAGCTTGCGAGAGTCTCGAGCGGGCAGGAGACTGGTATTCCCAAGAGGATGCCACCGCGTTCGTGTTTTAGAATGTGGATAAAAAATATTCTGACCTCCCGCAGTACCGCAAACGGATGTTACAAGGATGCTGCAGATCTCCATGCTGAGTTGGAGGAATATCCACAAGCTATTCAACGCTATGAACAAGTTGCAGACCATTCCCTCGCCTCAGCGCTGACTAAGTACAGCGTCAAGGAATACTGGCTACGGGCTTCTCTTTGTGCTTTGGCGATGAAGGTGAGTACGATTCGAATGTACACAACCATGGTATTGACACCAGACAGGACTCTATCACCGCCAAACGGAACATACAGAGGTATATGTCACAGGACACTACCTTTGCCTCAACTCGCGAATGCAAATTTATCAATGCAATCATCGACTCTATTCAAGCCGAGGACCAACAAGCATTTACGGGGTGTGTCGTTGAATACGATCAGGTCTCTAAGTTGGATAATTGGAAGACGATGATCTTGTTGAAGATCAAACATACCATCGAAGGGGAGCCTACTATTCTCTGAGTTGCAGAGCCCGGACAAGTACTGTACCTACTCTTTGCCTCGTAAATTTAACGGTCTAGTCCGCAAATCACGTGATGTCATACGTACGTGTCCCGAATCCCGATAATTCGATAATTATTAATTAGTAGACTACTACTACTACACTGAACACCAACTGTACATGTCGTATTGCTGATGTCGTCTCACTGGGCTCTCCGTCTCATCCACTTTCTTTACCTTGCATTCACCTCCATCGCTGCATGGGCCCAGACACGCAAATGGAGACAACCTCGCCCTCTCAAAGCCCCCCGCTCGAAGATCCCCAAACACCTTTGCCTAAATCTTGTGGCGGGGGATGAAATGTCCATTGAAGAGACGGAGAATGTGTTCCTTCAATGCTTACAAAATGTGGCTGCATGGTGTCGAGAATTGGGCATAGAGGCGCTTACCGTATACGACCGCGACGGTATGTGTGTTTCTCAGTCGAATAGGCACTCCTGAACGTAGTTGGGATAGGTCTTCTTTACAGGTGCTCAGAGAATGCACGCAGACGCGTCTTCGTCGTGGAAGAGGACTCAGAAGATAGCTGCGAGTCGGAGATTGAGTATCCTCTGACGCCCCCGCTTTCTGAGCCTTCAGGTTCGAGATCTCATTCGCCTGACCACGCTAAGCTCCCCGAGAGCCTTAATACCATCACAATGATACCTGCATCTCGTGTACGGAAGCGCAGGAATGTGGCTGTCCGTAGACGTGCAACAGGTAAGCTCCGTCGTGTGCACTTGTTCGTCGTTGACCAGAGTTCAGACAAAAGCATGCCCAGTGACATGACACTTCACATAGTGTCTCGCGCTTCTGCCAAACCTGCCATCGCATCGGCTGGTCGCTTTCTGCTGCACAGCTACGTCGATAGTGTTTCTATGTCGAAGGATACACCGCCAAGCGGTTCTCGTTATAGTTTGACCATCACAGAATTGGGAACGATACTGGAAGGTGAGATGGGTTGTCGTTATTGTATCACTTCTCAGCGGTCTAAACTTCAAACAGCCAGCCTACCATCACCTGACTTAATGATAATTCACCATGTGGAGTGCATGGACAGGCCATACCCTCCGATCGAGCTCCACGGCTTCCCACCATGGCAAGTCGCACTGGCCGAATTTCAGTGGGTTTGTCCAGTATTCGGTTCGCTAGTATCTAACCATTCGAGGAAATAGTCGCACACACCCAGAAGACAACGAAAAACTAGATTGCTCCATGCCCAGATCGCGTCGCCACCCTGTTTTGATATCTGAAACTGCATTCTGTCGCGCATTGGATGAGTATGCGGGCGCACAGTTCCGGTTAGGGAGGTAGCCGCTAGTGCGCTAGTCCGTAGTGCCTGCACCGCAGTGTATTTCCTGATGAGTGTCCCAGAGTGTGTTTGCCGCACTTTGACTCCCACAGCAACTTGATTGTACAGCATATTCTTTAGCTCCTTTGTAGATGCCATCGCCGTACGTGGTAACATCAGTGGTGGGGAGTGTCACGGACAAATGGGTGGTCCTCCATGAGCACAGCAATCACAGCGACGGTACTGGCAAATGAACTCTCCGGGCCCGGGCGCTCTTCATCCGAGGCTGATTCCGAGCGTGTTCCCGAATTTGCTCCCTTGACACAAGTCTGCCAAGCAATGTTGGGCGTCGCAGCGCAGCCCCTCTTCAGAGCGTCGGGTTCCACCAGTATCCGACTGGTCCCTGCCAGGGACCAGGCATCTGCTGCTCTAGCCGTCCTGAGAACCCCGTTTCGGAAAGCACACTCACGGCAGCCCCATAAGAACCCTGAAGCTTGAAGACCTGAAATTTCCTTTTTCTCCAGTGCATCAACCAATCACAGCTCCCAAACCTTCCAAGGGCTTGAAACCGAAGTGTTCATTTAACCAGGTGTGTCGATGCTCGGAGACAAAAGGGCTCCGACGAAGGAAACTGAGATTGAGAACTGATATCTTGCAGAGAAACAGAAATGAAACGTTACAGTAATACCGACGACGCCGGCATTCTGATGCGGCAGTACTTGATGGCCGCATTGAGCTCAAAATGTTACTGAGTTAACAGAAGCAGATGGATATTACCGGTGACGGAACTTGTGCAGCCTCATGATCAAGGGCACCTGACACACGTGGTCGGCGAGCTTGAGTGGGTACGCTCAGTCTGGTCCCTGAATAAATAGTACGAACGCGTCTAAACCTTGCGAACAACTCCGCCATGTCCTCCATCTCTGCCTCTGCGCGGCTTCACCTTGCCCAACCACCGAGGACTGCTACAGAAGACATACCAAAATTGCCGCTTCAGACGAAGAAGAGGATCATCATCTGCTGTGACGGGCAAGTGTTAGATTACTCGAGTCTACTAGTAACGGAATGAGTAAACCCATTACAGAACCTGGCAAGATGGAGTCGTCGTTAAAGAGCGCTGGAAGTATACCAATGTTCTCGTCAGTTAACTCACTGCAGGCTGGTGGGCAGCGCTGACCATCCGGCATCTCATTCTCAGAAGCTCTCCCGTGCACTCAATCACCTTGATGTGCGAGAGTATGTCATTCGTGTCGCCCCAAGCACTGCGAGTCGTTGTTGATCATCCCCAATAACAGAGGGTTTGCGATACCCCAGATCGTGTTCTATCAGACTGGCGTCGGTAGTTCGCCAAACTTCTACGCGGAATATATTGATGGTGAATGCCGCCTTCCGATACTACAGCTGGAGTTTAGCTCAACTACCCCACAGGAGCCACAGGAGCATCGTTAGGTAAAGAGAATCGCCCATCCTTGAGCTCAACTGACGAACCGTCATCCAGTGGAGAAAGTGCAGGAGGCATATGCTTTCATCGCTCAGTGAGTTTCCTCTGCTTCAACAAGATTCAGCCAGGAGTCTAAATTGTCGTCAATTTTGTAAGAAATTTCCACCGAGGAGATGAGGTAGGGCAATGAATTCATCATGGATAAAGGAGTGTTACTTATGTACGTATCTAAGATCTTCTTGTTTGGATTCTCCCGGGTGAGTTCTAGAAAAAAATTAACCAATCTTACCACTAATTCCCTACAGGGCGCATATACCGCTCGTATGATTGCTTTGTTTATCGTAAGTTTCTCTTTCTATGCCTATTATCCGCGCCTCTGCTTATCACCCTCCCACAGGGCGCTATCGGCGTTTTGGATAAGACTGAGATGGATCACTTTGCGGATATCTTTCTCGCGTACCAAAAATTGGGCAAGTCAAATGACCCCGCAGGTTCGCTGTGGATATTCCATCCTGTGATCTCCTCAGTTTGAATTGAACTTGACATCCTAGAAATTGCAAAGTTGCAAGCACAGCTTGCCCCCTGGACATCCCTTACCTCTCGTGGAAAAATGAGAGCTAATTCCAATGAACATACCTTCTCAATCAAGTAAGTGTCTTACTATCCGGTGATGCCCGTGGTAATCCCTCGCCAGATGTGTTGGAGTCTTCGACACTGTCGGATCCGTTGGGTTACCGGAAGAGATCACTCGCAAATCGCCGTCAACCAGGTCAATTTTCGGCTTTCCAAATACCGAGCTCGGCGAGCATATCGAACGGGCATATCAAGCTTTGGCCATCAATGAAACCAGACTCGATTTTGTAAGCATGTTTGCGATCTCCGAATCAGCAGATCTTCCAACCAAATTGATATTGGTGTTTCGATAGAACTGTAACAAATTCGAACAAACGGAGGGTGGACGTCGTAAAGGACAAGTTCTGAAACAGGTACTCAAGTCTTGACTGAATGATTAGATCCCGACTAACACCACATCTTACAGTGCTGGTTTGTTGGTGCGTAAAGGGCCTACTTCTACTGAAGGGCTAGCTGATAAGCATGGCCTTAATGCTAGGCGGACATTCTGATGTCAGTATGATGTACTTTGAGTGAACTTAGGTCTGACTTCCTTGAACAGATCGGAGGTGGCTGGCACGATCATGACCTGTCCGACTTGACGCTTATTTGGATGGTGGCCAACATCGGAGACATGCTGTCTGTAGACTTGAAGTACATTGCATCCCTTCCTGACCCTGTTGCTCCCTGGGGAAAGCAGTCTCCTCACGAGTGAGTTTATCAGATATTTTTTTCCCCACTTTGCTGACGAAGGATAGTGCTCGCACGGGAATTTTTGCCTTATCTCTCCCAACTACGCGCGAGCTCCCGACAAAAACGGATGACATCACGCACGAAATGATCCATCCATCCGTACTCCAACAGGTTAACATGCTCCCTCAACTCCAAGAATCCATAAAGAAGAATCCGTCGTTAGTGTGCAGCCTACTTCCCTTGGAAGAGGATATGAAGAAGAATTGGCCGTATATTCCTGGGCAGAACAGTCCAAGGGATTCCAGAGCGTCTGCGCAAGTGGAATCAGTTCCCACCTCGGATGTCACCATGCTGTGGAGCGCGACGAGGGAAGTTGTCAGCATCGGAACACGTCTTGGGACAGATATAATCAAGGAGGTCCAAACCAAAGTTACGACGAGCACTAGTGCTAATGGTGGTGCACAGTTATCTAAGGCTTCTTGGCTGATGAACCTTGCCTACGAAAGTCGTGTTGGGGCAGTCTTGAAGGAGATTGCCAAATACTGAGGTTGTGTTCATTCACTTGTGGCATTTTGACCTCAACTTGGCGACTGTTGGGTTTAAATTTAGTTCGAGTTGTATTCTCTCCCATCTTGATGTATTTAGCTTGTAGATCTATATGCCTTCCATTTGTACGTCCGCTGGCCTGTGCTAGTACAGAAAGTCGTGTCCCTCGTGAGTCTCGTCCCCTTCCAATAGATAGTATTGTTCGGTGGTCCCGAACGTATCATCCCTCTATTCACTAGATAAACAAAATCCAAGACCAGGCCATTCATGGTACAAAGGGTATCAAGCTAAACATCAGAGTATATCCAAATAGCAAGAAGCAGATAATTGAAATGACGAATGTGAGATATGCCTTGAGATCAGTATTCTCCATCCCGTTTGGTGCCACAAAGGGCCAAGACTTGCTCAGTCTCGTGCAGTACAGCTTTAACTACGAAAATCGTTAAAAAAAAAAAATCATGTCAGCATGAATAGAATGGGCGAGAAAGGTGCTCACCTGTAGCGCGGTAGTGACCATGCTTCTGCTCCAGTTGTTCATACCCCTGACGAAGCTTTTCCTCCTGGTCACGAATGACTTCATCCTCACGTTGTAGTTTCTCCGTCTCCAGCCGGAGCTTCGATAGTGTCTGCGTAACGTTGCGACGGAGGACTTTCAGGCCAGCAAGTTCTTCTTCGTAGTTCCGGCAAATTTCACCCCATTCTGCATCTACTCTCGGCGTCAGGGAGAAAGATGTAAAGAATGAAAAGGATACTTACCGGCATTCTCCACCTGTGCAGCCGCGGCGTGGTATTTGGTCATCTGATGGGCCCAGTCACGGTCCATGGCCCAAGACACGGTTTTCGCCGAGTAAGCCAAGCTCATACGAAGTTCAGAGTTATTGCGCTTAAGGCTACTTCGCCTTCGTGGTGTGCCATCCGCGGTAGGTTCGTCTTCTGACGGGGGTGAGGGGGTGCTGTCTTCGGCAGAGGAATCTCTTGGTCGAGGTTTCTCTCGGGTTACAGCCTGAGGACGTGCCATCTCTACAGGGCTGTCGCATATTTCCATAAAAGCAGCCGACGTAGACCCCTGATATGGAACCGGTATTGGGTCGGGTGAAATGATCGATAGGCGAGCGAGAGACTCCACTTCGGAATGATCCTCGGCAACGGAACGATTGCTGAGAGTTGTACTGCGTTCGTGTGGGTCCTCGAGAATGGTGTGTATGGAACGCTTCGTTTCCTGGAGCTGCGCCTCTGATGTAAATCTGCTGCTCGCTTCGATCGACATGCTTTTCTGCTGATGAGAGGTGGAGACGTGCGCACGTTCCTGTACGACTTTGGTCGCGTGAGAAGACACGCTCTCCTGGTGACGATTCGATACATGCAGGGTGGCATGTTCTTCGAGGCGAGTTTCCTGACCCCTGAGTGCCAGGGTGGTACTTCCGTTGACAGCGATCGGTTTGGGAGGCAAGGGGGGGCTAGTGCTGGCGCTCCCTGTGTTGCTCAGGGACGCACTAGGGCGCCTGGACAGTGATGATGAAATCTTGAGCGGTGACTTTTCCAATGACGACGATCGACGGGTGTGGGTGGAATGCATGGCTTGTGAAGAGGAACGGCGACTTGATACGGTATGGTGGTGAGGGACTAAGTTTGCACAACGATCGCAACAGGATGAGCCACGTTGTCGAAGCGTATCAGAGGTAACCATTTTCTTCAAGGCGTCGGAACCCTCCTGACGCTTAATCCACTTTTCCATTTCTTTGAGGCGAAAGTCGGGTGGGGCATGGAGGGTCAGAAAAGGTATGCGAGTTCCTGGGTTACTTGAGGAGTAGGTCTTTGCGAGGCGTTGGCATTTCCTGATCATACGGTCTTTAAGGTGACGGACATCGAGGACACGCTCCCAGGAAGCATCACGCTGCTTCGCCAATTCTGCCAACTCAGCCTTCAAAAGGAGAGTGTAGATCTGGGCGGTCCGAGGGGGAAGCAGTACCTTCAAAAAAGCTGAGGCGACTAGGAAATAGGGAGAAAACAGTGATTACTGACTCTAAGTTCGTTCGGAGTATCTGTACATTGAAGAAAACGCCAGCCGGACTTTTTGGTGAGCTCATCGAGAGGTTCAAGCTGGCCTCTGACGGGGCTAACTTGCAGGTAGTCTAAAGAAGGGACGATAGCAGAGCTCGACGATGAATCGCGATGCATCTAGTGGGGCAGAACGCAGGAGGAAGATTTATATAGGCATCAAGGCAGACACGAGTTGTTGAGCTTGTCAAGACCAGCAGAGTTATATTTGTACGTCACGAGTTGTTTAGAGGCCGGCTGCTCATCTAAATTGTTTGTACACCACGCCGGTTCATTGTCAGAAGAATCGGGATGAAGACCAGCAAACGTTACATGTAATTGAAGCATTGAGCAAGGATGGGTTCAAGATGGAATGGATGACAAGCCACACAACTAGTACTCATCCCAAAGCAACTGATTGAACTGAACGCTAGCACCCAACGAGAGGTCCCGATCGACCGTTCGACATGTCAACAGTCAGATATTCTGGCCTAACTAACTGAGCTTTGATTCCTCGGATAAGTTTCATTCGAGTTTCTATCATGTCCCGGAAAGCACATACGCATGTGAATGGCTCTGCTAAGCATTGAGCGAGATGGACCGGTCGCGTGGGAATGGTCTGAACGAACCACCGTGGCAAAGTTGTCCCATCCCTCGACGAGGTACTAATAACCGAGCTCGTATTGTTTCACAGTTTTCCGCTTGCACGTCCCTTTCATATGCCGTCTGCGTTGGCGAGATACGAAGAACTTCTTGTCAACAATGTCTCGACAATCTCAACCCTGGAATCCTCTCTGAGGTCTATAACTTGGTTCCTACCAGGGAGGTTCAAGGATGCGGAGCTTGCCTCCGAAGCCTGTCAGTCCAATCACAGTTTATACGCTCTCTCGTGTGTAACCAGATATACCATCACGCAGTGTCCGCCCTATTGAATGTCATGAGTTTGTATCACGACACCCTACTTGCGAAAATCGTGAGGAGTAACCCCGAGTGGAAACCTATTCTGCCCACACCTCTCCATACCAAATACACTAGCGCATGGTCGGACAAGGACGCCTTCTACAAGTGGGCAGCCCGAGCGCTTGAGCTCATCAGGTTCACTCAGCTACTCATCGAAATGGGTATGAGACGCAAGTTATCCAGCCAAGCTAGATGGCGTGGTATTGTCTTGCTCGAGACAGTAAAGTAAGTCATCTGTTGTACGTCAGACCCACTCCTGACCTTCAGGGTGTTAGAGCGATACTTCGGTTCATCCTTCTTAGGATTACTCGCAGACCACTTTTGTCGCCCCCCATACCTGAACGCGACATTGACCCTACCTCCCTACCTCCCTCTTCGATCCACTCTTCTCCTACGCTCGCTCCTACCACTCCTTCCTCATCTCCACCCCCAACTCCTGATCATTTGAAGAACAATCGCATCCCCCTCCAACCCAGTGCGGTGATGTTTACCGCTCCTCCTCCCGGACGTGCTGATACGTCTGTGGAAGACTATCTCCTCCCGAAAGCGTTGACGACCTCTTCTGTCAGACCTTCTTTACAACTCGTTCAGCCTCTCATGTCAATCAAGGACTGGGTTGCTGAGGCTCTTTATATCATTCGTCCTCTAATTTATGGTATGTGCCCTTCACCCTTCTTCAGATCGCCCATTTAGACATTACTTCAGTAATCATTCTGAGTACTGGGAAGCACAAACACCGTGCCTTCGTGACAACATTTACCCTTGAGCTTTTGGCTCGTAACTTGCGTCGAGCCCCATCTCCATCTTCAACTGTGGAACGCGACGAACACGCTCGTAGGGACAGAGACTTGGCGTGGTACCTGCTTCGTGGTTTTGTATGGGATTCGTATACACGGCAAGTGTCCCTCCCAAGTGTCCGCAGTACCCTCCTTACATTTGTCTGTCTCTCTTTAGGCCGAAGATTGAGTCGATCGCGGACAGCGTCGCTACCAAGCCTATCGTTGGTGTCCTCGGCACAATCGTCAGAGACTGGATACCGCTTATCGACGAATACTACTACTGTGGGTGTTACTCAGTTCTATTCGTTCTCGTCCTCATGTCAATATTGGTCAGATACGGCTCTTTGAACCCTGTGGTGAACTATGTACTTCATCTGCTGATTATTATTGATTCTTGTCGCACTCGGAACTCTGCTGGTTAGTCTACGTCGCGCGTTGCCCTGCGATATATGCGAGTACTGTTCAATCTTGTGCCTGTCTCTGGATTTCTCGGTTACTGCACGAAAACCGGGATATGGAAGGAATCCATTCCACCCCTTGGACCGCCTGGTATTCGTACCACACACCACATGCCTCACTGCTGTTGTGGCAGTGTCGTCTCAAGAAAGTGCTCAAATCACACCTCTGGGACAAAGTGTGACTATATCTTATCAATACCAATAATCTTCATCTTGAGAAGTGCCTCTCCGGCGATCCAATATGTCGTCGGCCGCCCCGATGCATTGTGACTACTCATGATATTCAAAGCAGGTCATTTCAAGATAACGAGATTATAGTTGAACCGGAAGTCCTGGTGCGCATCTTCTGGGCAATTAATCTCCGTTGCTCGATGGCTGATCCTCTTACTGTGTCTCAGGCTGGTTGGATGGGACTCGGTTTAGTGGGTATTGGGTAACTACCGATGATTTGCACACAAACGATAATAATTCCTTGTGAATGTTTCCGCCCTGAAAACCACTACAACCCTGATAGGTATCCGCTGACGCACTCGATTGGGAGGACAAAGCATCCTAAGAACCCAGAGGATGCATTGATTCAACGAGGGACACTCCACCTTTGGAGATATCCCACCGATACATGGGTCAAATGGGCAACCATTCTGATCGATGCAAAACCAGCTGTGGTAAATGGGGAAGGGGATCATATGTCTTACATGAACAACTCAAACGAGCAGAATCATCTCAATGAAAAAACCCAGTTACTGCAAATTCACAAAAAGACCACCGTCCACGAGAAGTTGTGCACCTGTCACATACTTTGCTAGATCGCTGGCTAGGAACACCATGGGACCCGCTATATCATCTGGTCCTTGAAGGGCCTTAGTATCTTGTTGCATTGCTGAACAAAATCGCTTACGCCCCAAACGACCAAGCGCAGTACGTTTGATCATGTAATTTCGTTTCTCTGTGTCTGTGAGGTCCTCTTTGTTAATGTCAGTCGCGATCGTGCCCGGAAGGATGGCGTTGCAGCGTATGTTGTACTTTCCAAGTGCGACCGCGCAGCTCTGCATCAACGATAAGATGCCAGCTTTCGTTGGAGTATAATGGCTGATAGATAGCAAAGGAATGGGGTTAATGACATTCTTCCTTCCACCACACGCGATTGCTGCTCTGAGCTTCCTTACCACTGGAATTCACCCCCAACCAGCGCCGAAATAGACGACAGCCCAATGATAGATCCACCTTGCGGCACTTGTACCTTCATTTGGTTGGCAACGGCTGTGTCGCGGTAATCCGTTAAACCAACAGCTTCGTAAGGCTTCTTGAAGACTTGCCTTGTACCACGTAAAATGATCCGTCCAAGTTTACTTGTCTCGTGCGTTCCCAAGTTTCGTGGGGCATTGTCAAAAAATCAGCGAATGGACATATCCCCGCATTGCTCACGAGGACGTCTGAAATAACTCGTTGGCGTACGTGCACACGCACCGAGGCAGGAATACCGTGACATACCAATTCGCCCGAAATTCTCGACCCCATCTTTCACTATCTGTTGGAAATGTTGAAAACGGACTCGTCGTGACACCATGGCGACCAGAAACTCACCTGGCTGGCCGTTTTGGGGTCTGCGATATCGCCAGGTACGGAGACAATTTCGGTTTTACTGTGAACTGCGTTTATCTCTCGTCTCAACGACAGAAGCTCCGCTTCGGTTTCCTGGTCTCCGAAGTAATGCAGAATCAGACCAGACGCGCCATGTTTAGCTGATTCTACCGCACATGCCCGCCCTATTCCTCGTGACGAGCCTGTGATGCAAACGATCTTTCCTGCCAGTAGTGCCATCAACAAGGCACAGGTGCAATCGAGGCGAAGTGGGTTGCCATCCAAAACATCAATCGTACAATACATATATGAATCCCAAGAAAACCCTGAGGAGGCACGTCCGGTGCGGTGGACCCGGTTCCGTCCTCAGGTGTAATGGCTGATAATGCCCCATGACCTTGTAAAGGTCTCACCGTTGCTATTCCTGTGGTCCCCTTTCGACGGATCCTTGTGAACGTGACCGGATATAATAGGGCTATAGTGTTAGGCTTCCGGTCGATGTTCCGACACGCCGTGTAGTTGTCTTCGCAGGCATTTAAAAGATCCCTTCATAAACGGTGCGCTTCCCCTTTAGTTCCTAATTACCCTGCTATTTCTCGAGTGCCATGCCACAAGCCAAGATGTTTGTAACCGATTTCCTTGAGCGTGAAGATGTCTAACCTTTTGGTTTGTACAGCTACTACGACTCCGATGCCGATCTAGGTGTCCTGAACAACAGGACTATCGTCTTCCTAGGGTAAAGTTCACCAATTTCTTATGATGATGCTCGAGACTTAGCTCTCCTAGCTTTGGAAACCAAGGCTCTGCACAGGCGCAAAACCTGCGTGACTCGGGAATCCCGAATGAGCAGATTTTAATCGCGAACCGCGTGGACTCCTACGCCGATACCGCAAGGGCAAAGGGCTTTACCGTTGAGCACGATTTTGTGAAGGCAGCCAAGGTTGCGGATGGTCAGTACTCAAGTGGTACTCTAATATTGCGGACTGACTTTATTTCACTCTGGAAGTGTTGTTCATCCTCATCCCTGATCAGGTCCAACCCCGTGTCTTCAATGAACAGTTTTCCCCGAACATGAAACCCGATGCAACCATCGTTGTTGCCAGTGGATATAATGTCTTCTTCAATCTCCTCAAATTCCAGGAGCGTCAGAACGTAGTGATGGTGGCTCCACGGTAACTGAAGTTTTATTTTTGTGCCCTTGATGCAAATTACTTAATGCCAAAGCTCTCAGAATGATCGGTTCTTCAGTCCGATCACTGTATGAGAAAGGCCGAGGTTTCCCCTGTTTTGTGTCGGTCGAGCAGGATGGATCAGGAAATGGATGGGCAGATGCACTTGCGCTGTCCCGAGTCATCGGTGCAACAAAGCAGGGTGCTATTGCATCATCTGTCCGGGAAGAGACCGCTATGGATCTTTTGGCAGAGCAGGCGCTCTGGCCTAACATCATCATGATATTTAGGTCAGAAACATATCTGGATTCACGTTCAGTATGGAAAAGTATACTGAGAGATTGTTCCAGGGAAGCATTCAAGGTTCTTAAAGATGCCGGTTGCTCAGATGAGGCCCTTTGTTACGAAATGTGGGTCTCTGAGTCTCCCGTTTTGATTGAGATCAACACTCAGGGGGTTTAGGTGGATGTCCAAGGAGCCCGCTGAAATCTTCGAACGTGCGGCCGACGACGGTTTTGTCGCCCAGGCAAGTGGTTTCCGAATCGTTTTCACATTCCTGTGCATTGATGGATGAATCTGTTGGAAATAGCTCAAGCACCATTCCACGGTGTCTCAATACGGGCAGCTAAGTGGCGCACTTGCCCTTGATGGAAAGGACATGCACCAACACTTTAGGCACATCTTGCACGAACAGGTGGGTGGATCAACCAACTATTCGAAACTATATAAATCGGTCTGTCATAGATTTTGAATGGAAAGTTCTGCAAAGATTTCAGCGCAATCGAGGAAGAACTGGATAAAGAAGGCGATGCTAACCCTCTGAACAAGCTATATGAACTTTCGGAGCAGATGGAACTTGTCCAGGCAGAGAAACGAGTCAGGGCTAGGCTTGCTGGACTCTTGTAACATTTAATCTTATTCAAGTTCTTGTAAAGTAGAAAAAGTATCCGATTCATTTCTCCTGCCTTCAAAGACGAGGTTCTGGTATCACGGGCTTCAAAGCTATGAATTGAGTGACCTCAATCGAGCTCCGTGCCACTTGTGTAGTGGCTGTGCAGCAGCTGGGAAACGAAGTTTTCGCGTGTTTATTCGCTCTCTTAAATCCTCGAAAGCAGCACAAGCACAAAGACAGGATGTCTACCAACGGCATAGACACTGACATGTCTCCGAGCAGAAAGTCGTGCGTTTCTTTCTCGCCCTGAATAGGTTGGGTCTCACTAAACCCTTTTTCAACTCAGGTCCCGCAATCATTCCACAGACACTCACCACACTCGGCCCTCTCACCGTTCGCACTCACAAGACCGGAGAGATCGGCGAAAGGAGAAGGACAGTGATGATAGACGTAGGCGGAGCCGTGACAGAGAATATCGGGACAGAGACCGACGAAGTAGGTCTCGCGACAAGTCACATAGAGACAGAGATAGAGACCGGGAGAGGGAAAGAGAAAGAGAACGCCGCCACCGTGGCGGTGACAGACGGGAGGGGGGAGAAATTCGCCACAGAGACCGTGACGACAGGGAAAAAGAAAAACGTCGAAAGAGAGAGGGCGGCGAAGAGTCTCCGGAGCTAAGAGATCAGGAAGAGCGATCCAAGCGGAAAAGACACGACGAAACAGATGGTTCACTTCCTCCACCCTCCACTACCGACCAATACAAGGATAGTCCTCGAAGCAGGACTTCTGACCGCAGAGATCGCTCACGTGATCGCAGGTACGACGACAGAAGGACAAGAGATGCTCGTGGCGAGTCCGACGATCTTTCGCGGTTCAGAAGGGACAGAGATCGTCGTGACGTGAGGCACCCTCCTGTTGATGACACACCGCTCGAGGAAGATGAACTCGACAAGCGCTCCTTAATTCGAAGCGCGCCTGTCAAGTGGGCCATTTGATTTCCTGCTTTTCCTGTCCTTTCTCACCATTCCTGCTGCTAGACGTGCCTCTCCGCAATACGACGCTTCTGTTGAAGATTATAATCCTGATGAGCCCAAGGAAGACGATTCAGAAGCT
>JBBPRG010000002.1:0-98125 GCA_038092895.1 Chalciporus pseudorubinellus | reverse complement strand
CTAGTGTAGTTAAACTAGAAGACAGCTAATGGTTGAATTTTCGCCCAAGAAGCATGATCAGAACATGACTAGGTACAACTCACGCACAGAGAATTATCATGACCTCTATTATATCTTGCTCTGACCATGAAAAATTGGTAAGATATACTAAATTATGGGACTTTACAAGTGTTTGTTTCAAGTGCCAGTGGTGTTTCAAGTGCCGGTGGATGACTGTACGAAGAGTTACCTATCCTCCCAAGTGAATTCGACCTTGTCCGCTTTAGTGTCGAGAAGTAAATGTGTGTATCTGTACTTAGATGTAGACATAGCACTCGAGGGTATAAACTTGAAGGTATTTTCGAGCAGTTCGACGCAATGATGTCGTGCTCACTCCCTCCAGTCTCTGTCATCAGCCCACCAAAAATTCCTCAGGCTCCACGTTCTCTTCGTCCACCAACATTTTCTTGACTCTAAGCTCATTTTTTCCGTACGAATGCTTTCGCTCCGTCGCGCAAGCTCGCTCGCTCGTCCACGGAGTCTCGGCAGAAGAGGACTCGGGTCTGCTGTCGAGGGCTTTACAGCCTCCGTGGGAAACACACCTCTGGTGAGTGGGAGGATCTGACAAGCCAGCGAGAGCTCATTAACAGCCGTCTCCGGTCTCTCGCTTGTAGATCTACCTCAAGACGTTGTCTGAGCAAACCGGGTGTAAGATATTCGGTAAAGCCGAGTTTCAAAATCCGGGAGGGAGTATCAAGGACAGAGCTGCCATCGGGGTCGTTCGGGATGCAGAGGAAAAGGGTCGGTGAGTGTATGTTTACCCGTTGGCATATCAGCGCGTGGAATTGATGCATGTTCTATGTGTAGTATACGTTCTGGGGGAACGGTCGTCGAAGGGACTGCTGGGAATACTGGCATTGGATTAGCCCACGTTTGTCGATCCAGGGGTTATAAATGCGTGATATTCATGCCCAATACTCAGGTGCATTATCACCAGTATCTCCATATAATACCCACACGGTTGAATAACTGACGCGCGGGTTTACAGAGTCAAGAAAAGATCGACCTCTTGCGCATGCTCGGCGCAGAGGTTCACCCCGTCCCCGCTGTCCCTTTTGAAAACCCCAAGAACTACAACCATCAAGCTCGAGAGTACGCCGAGAAACTGGACAATGCCATATGGACCGACCAGTTTGATAACACGGCAAACGCGCGTGCACATTATCTCACGACTGGTCCGGAAATTTGGGAACAAACACAGGGCGAGCTCGATGCGTTCATTTGCGCGACGGGCACGGGCGGAACGTTGGCTGGTGCGGGTAAGTACTTGAAGGAAAAGAGCGGGGGTAAGACACAGGTGTGGCTTGCGGATCCTCCTGGGAGTGTATTACACACCTACATATCGAGCGGCGGGAAGCTTGTCGACCGGTCGGGGAGCTCGATCACGGAAGGTTTGTCTGCGCTCATGCGTCAATCAGTGTCAGAGTAGTGCATTGAATCTATGGCCTTGCAGGAATTGGCCAGGGCCGCGTAACAGACAATCTGGCGACCTTCATAAATGACTTGGACGGATCGCTTTTGATTGCAGACGAGAAGTCGATTGTGATGTTATATCAGCTCTTGGATAGCGAGGGGTTATACCTTGGCGCAAGCTCCGCTCTGAATGTCGTTGCTGCCGTAGAGCTTGCACAAAAACTCGGCAAGGGTGCGTCGGATATCTACCTTCCAAATACACAGCTAACATAACAAATCGTTCGCCAGGATCGAGCGTTGTGACTGTCTTGTGCGATGGTGCATACAGATACCAGAGCCGACTGTTCTCCAAGAAGTGGTTGCAGTCTAAGGGATTGTACGATGTTATACCCGAACACCTTAAGAAATATGCTGTTTTGGACTAGTTTCTTTATCACCATTCAATCAATGGACGGGTGTCGCTGACATGCTATTCGTACAATCATAATCATAAATTTATCGTGCAAAAGAGCTCTCCAAATTTGCCACACCCTCTTTCTTCTCATCGAGCTCTGTGATAGTCGACCCCTGTGCTTGTGGGGGCTGTTCTCCGTGTGCATCAGAGAACTGCACTGCAACCTCGTCTCCAAATAAGCCATTGATCTCTTCTAACGAAAGTCCTTTGGTCTAAGTCGAATCAGTTATATTTTCTCGGTACCGGCAGTCATTTGACACCCACCTCAGGGAACCAATACCACATGATTGTCATGTCTATGACCGTCAACCCGATGAACATCACATAATACCACCATTTAATTCTTTCGAGCGCCGTGGGCCCCGCCTCAAGAAAGACGACCGTACTCAAGAAAGTGCCGATCATCGAGAATGCCATGCCCTGTGAACGAATGTGGGTAGGGAAGAGCTCGGAGCAATAGACGTATGACGTGGCATCGATACCACCAGCGTAGAAAAAGATGAACATAAAGATGAAGAAGACGCCGAGGGAGTTCGTGATGTGAGCGTAGGGGGCCGCGTACTGGGATTCCATGGCGCATTCGAGGGAGAGGGTGATCATGCAACCAGTTAGGCCAATTACTTGGTCACGAGTGTAAGTATCAGTGCCCAGGAAAACATATAGGTTTTCTTACGAAGTAGGCGGACTCGACCCACGTAGTCCATGACGAAGGATGCTAGGAAGTTAGCTCCCGCTGCCACTGTCACGTAAAGTGCCCCGAGAATGAGTACCATCCCGCCAGTTATTCCAAGACCCTGATAGAGATTGACCATGTAATCTGATGAACAGTAACTTGGACGTCAATGGAAATCTGAAAGACGAAATCCGTACTGACTGTAGACAACCATAGCTCCCGTAGCCTGGGCCGCATACTGCGTGAAAAATCCCATCCACATACGCGTGCGGTATGATGGTCTCGTGAACACCTGGCGTAATCCACCTCCAGCGATCCAAGCTTGAGTATCTACTTCAACTTGCCTGACCATCTGGCGAAATTCTTTCTGTGCGAAAGTGTATCGCTCGGATTCAGGTCCTGCAAGATCGTTGGCGTCGATGTGGAGCCTTGAAAGTATTTCCCAACTCTCGGCGTGACGGCCTTGCATGAGCACTAAACGCGGATCGATTAGTAGCATATCTCTCGATGCTAACGTGTACGTACACCACCGAGGTGATTCTGGAACCCATGGGCTACAACAGAGGAGTGCCAGAGGGCAGACACACTGGAGAGAGAGCGGAAAACGCCACTGAAAACTCGGGTTCGAAGAGTAGTAAGTGCCTACTCCTACCCACCCCGCGATGGCATAGCCTGTGACGATCCACGCACCTAATAAACATTCAAGAGAAGGGGATACGACGAGTAAGTCGATGTACGCATACCATGTTGGCCAACAAGTAGTCCCCTCGCAGACGGCGGGGATATCTCAGCTTGGAAAATAGGAATGAGTACCACCATCATCCCGATGCCCCAACCCGTGATAAATCTTGCGACCAATAACATGGCAAGATTCACCGAACCAGTTTGCAAGGCTCCCCCGACGATGCAGATAATGCTGGCAGCGTTCATCGTGACTTTGCGACCATATTTGTCGCACATATAACCAACGAGAAGAGCGCCAAACGTTCCGCCAGCTGAGAAGAGTCCATTGATGGCGCCTTCAATTCGACTCGTGTAAGAAGGGTTCGTGGTCAGGGAGAAGTACGATAGAAAGCCGGGTTGTCCGAGTGTGTTGGAAATGACGCTGAAGGCATAGCCATATGTCAAGCTTCCCAGCGTCAACACCAGGATGATCCGGAGATTAAATGCGGAGTAGTGTGCCATAACAACTTGAAGAGCAGAGAAAAGCTGAGTACCTCCGAGTCCCTGGGGGTTGTGTGTATGAGAGGAGACTCCATCGTATAAACATCACACGGGCCTCTTAAGTATTTGATACTATCATCTGTGAAGGGCGCCAAGAGAAGGTCAGCTGAGTGCATATTTGACCTGCACCACTTACCTTGAGAAGACATACCCGGGACTCCGTCTGTGTTCTGGGAAAAGTTATGGAGCCTCGTGCGAAACGTTGTGGCCTTGTTGTTAGACGCCTTCAAATCGCCCGAGAGGCGCACCAGGGAGACACTGGCATGAGACAGTAGTACAACATGACCGTTTGCGCATACCTTGCCATTGTTTGCTGGTTGCCAACATGCTTGGGAAAATGAATCGTACTGATGGTAGAGTCATCCACTGGTACTTGAAACACCACTGGCACTTGAAAGTTGAAACACTACTGGCCTTTGAAACGATCACGGAAGGGACTGGTGGCTTAGCGGATGCTGCCACCTCCCCTCGGTCTGCTTCGGCAGGGGGCTTGAGTGTCAAGTCGTGGGTTCAATTACCTTAGAAACCGCCGGGGGGGGTTTAGTGGGTAGTGGCTTAGTCCTTGATGTCAAAGGGTCCTCACTTACAGTCTCCGTAAAGGGATTTCCTCCGGAGAGCAGACGATGTGAACGAGAACGTGCCAACGAGGGCATGCATATGGAGGCTGATCGATAACGTCAGCTAGATTATATTTGCTTATTACTCGATATAATCGTTTTCGGAGTGTTTCAAGTGGTAGGGTTTCACAATAAATGAGCTGATAGATCTCCAAATTACGAAGTCGCAGCTTTCAATTTCAGTGTTTCAAGTACAGCTGTGTACGACGCCATGTCAAAGACCTTGCAAGCAAGTTGATATACTAGTGTTTAAAGTGACAGGGTTTCACGACTGTAGATATCAGTGTTTCATTGAAGTGCTGGTGGATGACTGTAGATCTCATGCTGATTGGTGGGTTTTTTCTCCGGCCCGCCGGCCGCCGCGCATCAGCTGAGCCAAAAGCTCGCCAAAAATTCGACTATTCTCCGTGGGCTATGCAAGCGATTACGTTTCACTGGCAGTGCCAGTGCTGCTGTGCAAGATCAGCGGCGCGTCATTTCCCTACATATAGATATCTCTAGATGACATCGATGATAGGTGATCTAAATCACCCCAACTCGACGTTTGTTTTCTCTTTCACATACAATTATCATGGCCCCAGTCACCAACGGTCGCCACATCTTCAATGAGGTTCCAATAGGTGGGTTCAAGCAGATCAAGTATGGATGTAATGTATATCTCATGAATTACTACTTAGGCTACCCCGTCCCCGGCAAAACAACCCTGTACGATGCCAGCGAGACAATCGATCTCGAGAATGTGCCCTTGAATGGCGGATTTCTCGTCAAGACATTGGTCTTGTCGATCGATCCATACATGAGAGGTCGTATGAGAGACGCAGCTATCAAGTCATACATCGTGAGTTTGCGTCTTCCCATGTTTGGATTGGATCCGAGTCGCTGACACTATGGCCCTTCGATAGCCTGCTTTCGAGCTCGGACAACCGTAAGCATACTCATGTAGCCTAAATGAATGCCTAAATAACGCTTGATCATCTCGTAGGCTCACGAATTACGGCATAGGCACCGTCCTTCGTTCCGAGAACCCTGCCCTCCAGCCAGGCGATCATATCCATGGAATGTTCCGTCAGTGGTGATTGAAAGCCTCCTCTCCCTCTGTCATTCATTTGTTATACAGCGTTCAAGGAATTCTGGGTACAGACGCAGGCTGACGGTTTCAACAAGATAGACAACAAATACAACCTACCCTGGAGCACATTTGTTGGAGCAGTTGGCCTGCCAGGTAGGCCACTCATCCAATCGTTCTCGGACGGCATGGACTCGTTTGCCTTGCAGGACTCACAGCATATGGTGCCTGGAAGGAGTATGCTCAGGCGAAGAAGGTAAGAAACATTTCAACTCCTTCGTTCTCTTGCTACCAATAGCTCACCGCAATACTAGGGCGAGGTAGTATTTGTCACTTCTGGGGCCGGCGCAGTCGGATCGTGCGTCTCTTCTTCTTCTCGAAACACTTAGCATTTGAACAAATGGTCTTTCAGTTTCGTCATCCAGATTGCCAAACGTGACGGCCTCAAAGTGATTGCCTCGGCGGGCTCAGACGAGAAAGTTGCATTCATGAAGGAGATCGGCGCAGACGTTGTATTCAACTACAAGACTACGAAGACGTCCGATGTCCTCGCGAAGGAAGGTCCGATTGACATGTAGGTCGTTTCGTCCGCTTGCCAAGCATGACGATATCTGATGTCGTGGACAGCTACTGGGATAACGTTGGTGGTGAAACCTTGGAAGCAGCCTTAGCATCCGCTAAGACGTACGCGAGGTTCATCGTAAGTCGGATCGACAGCAGTTGGTAGCCTTGCTTCATGCTTCTTGGTTTCTAGGAATGTGGGATGATCTCCGAGTATAACGCAAAGCCTTACCCTGTCATGGTGAGTACCACCGAAGTTCAAGTTGTTCGGCCAGCGACAGTAGGACTTACCATGAATTTATCAGAATTTGATGAGCATTGTCGCGAAAGAGATCAAGCTTTACGGCTTTATCGTGTTCTCCCTTGTGTCCAAGTATCAGGCCGCGTTCTATGAGGAAGTGCCTGAACTTATTGCATCGGGCAAGCTCAAGCTCAAGGAAGATTTGACGAGGGGCCTTGAAAACGTAGGAGCAGCAATTTTAGCCGTACAGTCGGGGACGAACGCGGGAAAGAGTGCCATCATGGTCGCAGATGAATAGTTGATCTTCCAGCCGTTACTGTCATGAATTGTTGGTCCAATTGAGTGGGTATTGTTTCTTGAATGAATACATCACGTACGATCTATGTGCCTCCAGAAATGCTAAGTATACGACCAATCATTGAGTGCGAACGAAAACGAAAAAGTATTACAGTGGGTGACTCTCCATGGCCTTTAATCTATTCCTAGAATAAATCGGGGTTCGAAAAATGTCCAAATGTAATTGGGGAATGAGCCAATGAGATAGCAGTTCCTGGCAACCGGCACGTGCCGGCACACACCGGCACACCGGCAACCTTCCTTTCCTGGTCAGGCTCCTCGAATAGAATAGAATCTCAGTCTACGGAAAGTCATCCAGTAATAATTACTAGCGCAAGAGCAGCTGTCAAAACACAACAAAACGCTCATGATCACGGCATGTATTATATTTGATCAATATAAACACTACCGTCCTGCAGCACTGTATCTCCCAGTGTCCGAATCCTCCCAGTTCTCAACAAGTCATTCAACATGTCCTTGTTCCAGTCCAACTTCGGCATCGGCACCCCCTCGCCTAGATCGATTTTCTCGAGATCGAAAAGAAAGTTGACTAGCCTCCGCTTGGACTGCTGAGAGGCGTGCGATTGCGGCGTTGTCGCTATGGTTTCTGTGGGAACAACCGAGGGGCGTTCGTTTGACCGAGGCCTCGAGTCCGACTTCTGAGGTTTTTTTTCAACTGCGACCACCTTTCGACGTTTTTCCACGGGTGATCCTGGGTGGGATAGCCGACGTTTCTTGCCCGCTTTCATGATGGGCGTGTCTGGTTCCGGCTCAACAGCGCGGCCCTTGCCCTTATTCTTTGAAATAAAACTGGGCTCTTTCCATGCATCTGGGTCGTGTGCTGGAATGCGGAAGTGCCTGGACTCTGCTTCTGCTGCATGTTCGGTTCGAGAAACAGCGACAGTAGCGGCGGGAGGGGCTTGCGAGGGTAGCGTTTGTTCCTCCCCAAAGGAATCTGAGAAAAGCGAGTGCATAGAAGACTGGGATCTCGGCTTCGCAGATGGCCGAGGAGGACGCTGAACAGAAGCACCATTTGTGCTAACCTTATTGGATGATAATTTCGAATTGGCAGAAGCGGCAGGTGGGGAACTAGGTCGAGACGGAATAGTCTGGAGTCTGGAGTCTATCTCCGCGTCGTCATCGGACAATTCGTTGTCTTCGCGGTCAGCATGAGCATCGGCGCTAGTTTCACCCTTCTCCTGAGTGCTGGTCCAAGTATCAGCCTCGGTCCGAGTGCTACGTGTCAACTGCAGCTCGTCGATTTCTTCCTCAGTCCCCGACTTGTCCACTTGTAATACTTCAATCTGTGGAGCGCTGGGTGCAGGCAGCCTGTTCGACCTCGAACCTTCCTGCTTTCGTGTGTCAGCATCGTCTTTTTCAGTTGCATGTATGTCGTCTGCCGAAGTGGTTCCCTGCTCCTCGATACCACTCAGTACCGACAGGGGCTCTGCAAACATTTTCGATGTGCGTCGCGGGGTTTGGACCCTGGGCGTGGATGCGAATGGTGGTTTAAACTCTTTTGCGAGGGACGATGGAAAAGCAGGTACATGCGGTTGAGAGCGAGGTTGGGACTTCTGAGACTGCGAAAGAGGCTGTGATTGAGAATATGATTGAGATGATGTGGTTCCTGACGCATCAGAGTTAGGTACAAGGATTCGGGCAGGACCGTCTTTGTTTGCATCTGGTCGGGGAAGGGGAACTTCTGGCCTTGGCACCTTACGTTGGATGTTTTTTCGGAAACCCGCAGGTATTGGCAATGAAGAGGACGGAGGGGGTAGGGAAGAGTTGGGTAGAGGTGGAGACGAATGAGATAACTGTTGAGAAGGACGAGGGGGAGAACGGACGGAAAGTTCCGGAGAACTGCAAGGGTGAGGCGAAGAGCGAGGCCAAGGAGATCGCTTGATACGCTGAGCAGGGGTAGGTGGTTGGACAGAACTGGCCTCCTGGGAGGTGACTGCGACCACGGACTCCGCTGTAACGTGCCCCTCTGCATCGGAGAGGAGTTGTGCCATGGTGGGCAAGACGCGTGCTTCTTCTCGCTGTTGTTCGCTAATCTCAGCGGCGTGTGTATGCGCCTCGTGCAGAGGAATTGGACTGCCCCTGTCTGATGCCGACCATTCTGATGGGGTACCTGGTCGTGATACGGGTTTTGGAGAAGGTGTGCGTGTTTGCAATCTTAAAGCGGCCTCTGATGTACTCCCCGTGGATGGTTCAATCGGGGGCGGTGGGATTTCCACCTCTGCAAGAATGAATATCAAAACGCGTGAGCATAACTCATGTGACATCAGACACACCGTTGAGTGATTTTTCGACCGCTGGCTTCACAGAAAACTTCCATGGATCCACTTCGGTTGTCTGGACATCTTATCTAAGATATTGCTCACTTATACAAGAAGAATTAAACTTACCCGCCAACGCTTATCGTATACACGTCTGAAGTCATGGGGCCGTGCAGGTTTCGTTTTTGCAGCATCGGTTGCTTTAGCTGCGGGTGTCGATAACAAAAGAGCTTGCGGTGCGAGAGGTGGTGGGGGTTTGGGAGATAGTGGTGGGTTCTTGGACTGAGTTACTTCTTCCTGCTTTCTTAACTTCAATACGTTGCTAATCGTGTGCGTTAGACCATGAAGCGGGATATATGCGCCAACTTACCCACCCCCACCGTCCTGACGGAGACCTAGTATCCATGCTTTCAACTTCTCGTTTGACTCGAGATCACGAGGGCTCCCGAATAGGTGAGTTCCCGGACCAATCATCTTAACGAATCCAACTTCGAGTGATAGGTAGGAAACGGGAGTGTTTCCGACTGTATTTGCACCGAGAGGACGTGGAGCAAACATGGGACGATAATCACCTATGAATACAGGATGGAAACGAGAATTAATGATCGGAGAGGAATGGATACTGTTAGAACGATTGAGAGGTTGGCTCGAAGTGTGATATGAGTTGATCTGACCTGTTGTACTGGTCTACAGCATCTTTCGATAAGCGGACCGAGACTCTGTACTCCTTGTCGGATATCCATGCCCAGATGTAACTGTCTTGCTGATAAGTAAGAAACTGAGGGCGGTCAGGGACTCGGAAGTCAAGCTGGACAAGACACGCACGTCTGTAAGCTGAACTCTTCGTTTTTTCGTTGATATGGGAACATTGTAAATCTGAGCGCCGTATTTTTCAGCGAAGTCGATGAGATAGTCTGATATCCAGGGGCTTGACAACGACTCGGACATCGCGGGCAGTCATGGACGCCTTGTCACAGCACGCGAAATGTCACGCGTCATGAACACGTCACTGTCACATCACATGATTTATCACGTGATCTCGACGCGATACTGGGTAGTGTTTTCGAACATGGTCATATCGAAGAAGACCACGTTCATAGAATGATGCCGCGAAGAAAGCAGCCACCGACGGAGCATCTCTCCGAGGAAGACCAACATCGCTACTCTGTGTACAGGTAAATGCTATATAATACTTATTTCTCGCTCAAACCTCGCGCACTACAGCCTGCCAGACTCTGTGGAAGACCAACTTCAGCAGAGATATCCTCCAGAGAGATACCAGCCCGGACAGCCTTTGCCCACTATCATGACAGGCGAAACACTTGACATCGAGGATCCTTCTGTATCCGGACACGACCACGATCCCTTCACCGACTCTCAGTCGCGTCCCAACTCGCTCTATACCATCCATTCTGATCAACGTCCTCTCTCGCAATACAGTCAACACACTCAACACAGTCAACATTCAAATCGCTCCTTGCCACAACCTCCGCCCGCAGCGCCTGCCCATGTCGTCGGCACGCCGTTCAGCTCAACTCTGACCCTGTACGCGCCATCCTCCACAAACGGTGTCCCAGTGCCATATAACCCCTCTGTCGATCATTTCCAACATGACACCGAGGCATACGCCTCAGGCATCTACCCGCGGCAATCATATCACCCACCCCGTTCAAGATCCCCGACCCCTTTCGGTGACGATGAGGACTATAAACTCGATGCGGACAACGTTGCACACTACACTGGTTATTCCCAATCTCACGACCATGATTATGACTCCGAAAAGCACGACCATGACGATTATGATGATGAATACGACGGCGAGTATGGTACCGAATATGACATCTCTCAGTACACGGATGTCCCAGGAGACGAAGAGGAAAACGACCAGGGCGAAAAGACTCCCTCTTTAACCGAACCAGAAACTCCCATCGAGACGATGCACTTCGGGCCTGCCCCTATAGGTCGCGTCCGGCGGAGGCTCAAGAGGAAACGTGTACAGCTCACGAACGGAAACCTGGTCGTCGACCTCAGCGTCCCTCCCAAGCTTGTTCTCCCCTATCGTGGAGAGCCAGAAATGACCAAAACCAGGTATACCGCCGTCACTTGTGACCCAGACGATTTCGAGAAAGAAAAGTTCTTTCTTCGACAGAACGAGAGTGGTCGTACCACCGAACTATTTATTGTTATTACTATGTACAACGTGCGCTTTCACTTGTCTCGTCGTCATTCATCAGGCGATGCTAACTTGACTACAGGAAGACGAAGTTTTATTTTGCAGGACCATGTATGGCGTCATGCGGAATATTGCACATCTATGTTCCCGTAAAAACTCACAGACTTGGGGTCCAGACGCATGGAAGAAGGTATACCTTGCTTTACGTTCTTGCTCTTTGTATCAACATGTCATGTGCAGGTTGTTATCTGTATCGTCGCCGATGGGCGAAAGAAGATTCACCCTCGCGTCCTCGACTGCTTAACCCTCTTAGGTGTCTACCAACCGGGAGACCACATGAAAAACACCGTCAACAACAAAGAAGTGACCGCCCATCTATTCGAATATACGACCTCCTTTGCTCTAGATCCAAACATCCAGTTCAAGTATCCTGACAAAGGCATTGTGCCCACGCAAATCATATTCTGCATGAAGGAAAAGAACCAGAAGAAAATCAACAGCCATCGATGGTTCTTTAACGCGTTTGCACCAATGTTACAGGTGAGCGAAACCGGGATCGAAACGAGCTGGATTGACTGGGTATCATAGCCGAACGTGTGCGTGTTGCTAGATGTCGGTACTCGCCCGGGGAACAATAGCATATATCGCTTATGGAAGACATTCGACGTCAACTCCAACGTCGGTGGCGCTTGTGGTGAAATTGCCGCATACAAGGGGAAGAACTGGAAGTACCTATTGAACCCATTGGGTAAGTGGATTGGACATCTACTGACCCAATAATTGCATTGATCGTGCTGCAAAGTCGCTGCACAGAACTTCGAGTACAAGTTAAGCAACATCTTGGATAAGCCCACTGAAAGTATGTTCGGGTATATCAGTGTTTTGGTGAGTGTGCTATAGTAGACGTTCGGGACAGCAGTTCACGTCCGAATAGCCGGGCGCATTCTCTGCATACAGGTATGTGTATCGAATTATGTCGGAAAACAATCTCCGTGATAGACCTTGCGCGTGCAGATACATTGCGCTGCAGAACAACAAAGACGGAACAGGCCCTCTTGCGTCTTATTTCAAAGGCGAAGTTCTCCATGGTAGGGATACTGATATTTTTACGTCGAATATGTGTAAGTGGTCGCCAATCGATTTACTCGTAAGCTAATGAGCAGACAGATCTCGCCGAGGATGTGAGTCGCCCGACACTTCCACATATATATAGGCTAATGTTTTGCAGCGTATCCTCTGTTTCGAGCTAATTGCCAAAGCCAATTCAAGCTGGTGAGCCTTGCATTACCTCACCGTTCGCAATTTGACTTACCCATGTTTGCTTCAGGGTCCTCAAATATGTCAAAGGGGCCATCGGCGAGACTGATGTTCCCGAATCCCTTCCCGAGTTCATATCTCAGCGCCGGCGATGGCTGAATGGTTCTTTCTTCGCCGCAGTCTACGCGATTGCCCACGTCGGTCAAATCATGCGGAGTGGGCATAGTCCATGGCGGAAGGTAACGTTGTTCTTAGAGACGGTATACAACTGCATCAACATGGTGTTCTCTTGGTTTGGAATTGCAAGTTTGGTTCCTCTTTCTGGAATGAATACTGATGACGCTTATACAGGGAAACTTTTATTTGTTCTTCGTAAGTGACTGGATTGTGACTCGTAAGAAATACTTCAATTGATAACATGCTGCGCATAGGTCGTGCTCAGCTCATCGTTGGAGGACAAATCGTTTGGAATGCCAGGCATCCAGTACTTTAACGCAATCATCCAAGTATGTCCGCAATCCCTTCAATGAACCAATCTGATGTAGCATCCGACTCAAGTATTTCCTGGCATCGATCATCATCGCCTGTTTCCTCATGTCAATGGGGAACAAACCCAAAGCGTAAGCTCCAACGTTCCTTTCAGACAATCCCCGCCGAGCCCCGTTCGTTCCAGAGCCCATCAGAAATACAAGCTCGCGTCAATTTTCTTGGCCATTCTGATGATCTACTTGATCATCGCGTCTATACTCTGCGGTATCGCGGCCGCAACGCAAGCAGGAGGAAGCGTGGTTCTATTGAGTGTTGCTGTCACGTATGGAGGTGCGTTTTTTACCGTGTCAGGGACAGAAGGACGGCTTACATTGTAACCGATCTTGAACGCGAACGGAAGTTTATGTCCTGAGTAGTCTCCTCGCATTTGATCCGTGGCATCTCGTGACGAGCTTCGCGCAATATCTGTTGCTTACTCCGACATACGTGTGCATACTGAGCATGTAAGTGGGTATGATATTTGCATGAGCTCCAGCTGACACGGCGCGACAGATATGCGTACTCGAACCTAGACGACGTACGTATTCCCCCGAATCAATCATCTGCAGTTGAATAATGTCTTGTTTTAGATCTCATGGGGTACCAAACAAGACGCAGTCCCCGACGCCGACCTTGGCGCTGCCGTTCAAGACTCACATTCTCAAGTCGACATCAAGATGCTCGCCGAAGCCGCCGACGTGAACGGGATCTACGAAGAAGCTCTCGAATCCCTTCGCGCTGCCAAGTTCGCCGACGTCCCCAGTGCCAAGGCAACAGCAGGCGCGGCTGGTGAGGCAAACGCGAAATCCAAATTCAAAGCGATGAGCGAGAAGGAGAGGGAGCAGGCTGCGATTGATTATTATGCGAATGTGAGAACGAACGTGCTGTTGACGTGGGTCTTGTCGAACGTGAGTCGCTTTTTTTCGTTTCTTGATTGTTGTGGTCGTCGGTGCTGAGGAATGTCCATGCCGAACCAGGGCGTACTCCTGTCGTTGATCCTCTCTGGTGCGAACTCTTCGAGTACGTTTAGTCCCGACGCGGGCGTGTCAAGGACAAAGGGGTACTTGATGTTCATCCTGGTGTTTGCGGCGATCACGAATTTCGTGGTGAGTCTTTTTTGGTTTGATGGATCAGCATGGGCAGTTGGATGAATCGATGTTACACAGCGCCTGGGAGGATCGACACTTTATTTGTTGACAAGGATCTTTACTCAATGAACAATCATCAACGCGCCAGGCAGCGCGGTAGTCTCAGGAAGACATTCGTGTACATCAGCCTATGGACTATGTATTTATACACCACATATATGCGAACACCTTACGAAGAGAAAAACCTCGTAAACAATTTACACAACGCGTAGTCAATGTTCTAGTGGTCCAACGAGTAGCGTACCTCCACTCTGAACCAATATATATATATATCCCATCTGTATCGAGATAATCAAGCGAACAGGTAATCGTAGAATGACCCTTTATCGTTCCCGACAGCCCCGGCAAACCCCCTCTGGTCCTTCTTCGCTTTTCTAGAACGCCTGCCCAGTTTGCGAGAAGTAGGCGGACGACGTGGAGATCGCCGTGCAGGGGAAGGTGAAGAAGCTGAACGGGGGTACAGTGAGCGCAGACGGTCTCGGTCGGAGCGTGCACGGGAGGGAGCGGTATCTTCCTGTTCTTCAAGCTCAGTGGTACCGGAAGTCCGAAGACGACGAGAGGGAGTGAGCGTCACGTCTGCCGTTGTATACACAGAATCGTCAAGTTCAGCATGAGTGGAAAGTGAGAGTGATTCTATCGAAGCTGCGAAACCTCGTTCGTCGGCATCACTATCCGAGTGAACCGAGTCGATCTCAAAGTCGGAACCACCGATGACGGACCATGAAGCTGGGGAGGAAGCTCGAGATTCTTCAATGTCTGAGAGTAAGCCTGTAGGGCGATCGCCAGCGATGGAGTCGACGTCAGAGGCGTCGGTCGGATTGTAATCTGAACCGTCTGTCGTGTTGCTGAAGTCGGAGAGGGCGGCGTCGGAGACATGGAAATCGGAGGCGTCAGTTGTAGGAGGGGTATCGAGCGATCGAGGCGCAAAGTTGGTGCGTGGATCAGGACGAGTGACGTTGGGACGAAGGAGGTATGTGAGACGGTGTCCGTCTGTTTCCTTGCCTACGCGATGGAACAGGGAATTGTTCAGTTTGTCAGGGAGCGAAGAAAGACAAGGAGAAGACATACTGAAGCTGACGACTCCGTACCACCGCGCGATACAGTGAACGACATACCGCTCGAAGCCGCCGTCGCCATAACCAGAGTTGGTGGAAGCAGCATCGGCTTTGACGGCCCATACGAGTCTACCGGCTTCCCGGCCTACTTCTCTGATGTCTTCTCTACCACCGATTGGATCACCCGGGAAGTCGAAGAGACCCTTTCCTTGATCAGGGTTGAGATATGTTGCGCCCTCGAGCCATGTTACGAGGTGGGACTCGATGGCTTTCACGAGGGGTGCGGAAGAAGGGCGAGATCGGAGTGTGCGACGAGCGCCTCGTAAAGAAAGAGAGAACAAACCAGCGGAGGAAATAGATGGGAGGTTCGGAGGAGGGCGGGAAGGAGGAATAGGTACGTTCCGGGGTAGATATGAGGGAAGTGGATGTGGGAACGTGGATGAAGGGACCTGGAGTTGATTCTCATAATCGAGGCTCGTTGGTTGAGCGATGTGGGGATTATGGGTGAACTTGGCTGTGGGCTCGAGATAGTGAGTAAAAGAGAGCAAGGGAGGGAATAGTACGCACCGTTCTCTCGCCGTCTGATCCAACGCTTTCCTTCTGGCTCTATGCGATCTTTATTGGCTCTACGTGGATGAGATGGGGGAGAATCTTGGGATGAGATATGAAGATGTGCAAATCTATCCGATAGCTTGGCATTGCGTAGGATTGCGGGGAATGATAGCGGGACAGGACCAGAATCTACGGGAATCGCAGCAGTAGGAAGTGGCGAGGGTTCCGACTGTTCGAGAACTTGGGGCTGCTCGACGACGGCCATGACGACGACGGAAGTGAGTTGTACTTTGTGCGAGATGAGCAACCGTGGCCTCTAAGTACTCTCTCAATCATCCTGACTCGGAAGCTTGTTTCCACGTCGGTCCCGTCACGTCGTAAGCAGCCCCCAATATCGATATCATTGACTCGGACAGCGTGGACACAGAATACCACAAAATTCTGTTGGAGGAGAGTATAAGAGCATGGATCCCGAGGTTGACACCTCCAGTTCGTTCCACTATGCGGCTGGCTTGTCTGCGTTACCCTCGTCTTTATAAGATCATGCAGAGTGTTGTACCATACTGCTAGTGCATACCATCGGATCTGCATCTGAATCACAACCCCATTTTCATGTCGTAGATCTTGCATAGAACATCAACGAACACTTAGTATCAGGTATGTAACAGTATGTTCGAGAAACTGCTTACTTTCGTTGGGAACGATCGGCCTGATTGAATGGTACAGCCCAGACACTTCCGACGACGATGACCATCTACAGTCTGTACATCTACGACAGGTATCTTCTCCATCCAGTCGTGCTGCACACATACGAGAACGAATCTAACGTTTCCATGTCAGACACTGTGCCTGTGTCTACTATCAAGACTGGCACCGCACCAAGTACCTGAAACCTGCCGTAGAAGGAGGCATTCTGAACGCGGTGTCTCGTGCTGTTGCCCCACAATCCGTGGACACATCTGCTGTGAACACGTCAACATTCAGCAGCCCCCGGAACACGCTCTCCTCCAACACGGGGTTTGTCGTAGCGATCGGTGAAGACACTTCTACTCCGTCGCAAGCTCCATCAGATGCATCTAAATCGAATGCCCTTCCGTTCGATGAAGAAGCAAAGCTCGTCTACGGTGTCGTGCTGTCGTTGCGCAATATGGTCAAAAAGTTATCCGGAAGGTACGCAGTCATCATCTGGCCCTCAGATCAGCTCGCCTTGACCTTGGTTTCCTCTACTCACGTTCTTAGAGACGAGCAGTTCACGTGTTACCGCACTTCCGCATACAAGCTTCACTTGTACGAGACGATATCAGGCTACAAGTTTGTCTGCCTCAGCGATCCGGCCACCGAGGGCCTACGCTACATCATGCGACAACTTTACAGTGGCCCCTTTGTGGATTTCGTAGTCAGAAATCCGCTGGTGCCAATGGACTCTCGCGAACAAGGCATCGACAACGATTATTTCCGCGCCAGCGTTGACCGTCTGATCCGTGGTCTATCTGCATTTACTTGAAAGGCTCCCCTAACTAGAAACGTGTAAATGGTATGTTCTATGTATGTTACACTATGTCATGAGTTTGGCGTGACGTTCATGAAGTGGAGGCTGGTGCCTGGCTTCCAGACTGTCTAGTGTCTTGTTGTTCCAACTGTTTTCGGAGGACGTTCATCAGTGACATCTTCATCTCCGTCTCCTGCTTGCTCTCTCCCCTATCACTGTCCGTTTCGTCCGTTTCTCCTGCTACTGCTTCGTCCAGTGCCAGCTTAGCTTCCGCCAAGCGAAGCATATCTTCCTCAATGGTTCCACGCGCTATTAGCTTCACGACATCAACGTCCCGTTTCTGACCTATCCGGTATGCACGGTCTTGCGCCTGTCGATCGTTATGGGGGTTAAAATCATGATCGAACCTTGGAAGGGAAGGAACGAGTCAGAAAGAAGAACGAGCTGGAAACACGTTCGACTTACATGATGACGACGCTGGCTGCTGTCAGGTTGATTCCCATTCCGCCAGCTTTTGTGGAGAGTAGAAATACTGGTATAGACTCGTCCTCAGTGAACTCGTCAACCAGTGATTGTCGGATATCGACGGCAGTTGATCCGGTCAGCAGAAGGTATTTGATATTTTGCTGCTTGAGGATGGCTTGGAGGATATCGAGGATTTGGGTAAACTGGGTAGTGCATCAGTCACCAACAGCTTGCGAGAATACCAGCTGGCTCCTTACTTGAGAGAAGATCAGGACTTTGCGGTTTTGCTGGGCATATTCCTCAAGTAGTCGGAGCAATACGGTGACTTTGCCAGCATCAAGGTAACACTTGTCCTCTTGAAGGTACTTTCGCGTGGACTGATGACTGGTTGGTGAAATGATAGCCGCAGTCGATGCCATCACGCACCTTGTAGCCTTTGCAGAAGAACTGCAACTCGGCATCCGTCATAACTTCCATGTCCTCCTTGACATACTGAAACACAGCCCCACGTTTCTTGAAGTCAGGCTCCTTCAGCAGCAATTTTGTTATCGACGTCAAGATGTCATCCGTGTAGAGTTTTCTGAAGAGCATGGGATGTGACGCTGCCTTGCGAAGGTCCATGAGCACGTTGGAACTGTTCTCTGCATACTTGTCTCTAGGTCGTGGTGGCTTCGTAGTCTTCTTCTTCCCGGGCCTCGTAGTACCATTCGGTGTCGATGTGCCTGATGCGCTGGGGGTATTGGCTTCCAGTTCCAGGATGATCTTCGTGGAACGTTGCAACGCATCATTGTAGATGGATCTTTGCAAGTCGGTCATTTCACACCATTCCATTCGCTCTGTCTTCTGAGGGAGGTCCTTGAGCACCTGAGTAGGAATGAGCAATGGGGGATGCGGTCAAAGCCTTTAATACGTACTTGGTCCTTCCGTCGTCGAAGTACGAAAGGTGTCATCATCTTCTTCGCCCGCGATATGCGCTCTTGGGAGAGTAAAGCGACTTTGGCATCGCCTTTTGTTTTGAAGATGGCTCGCAGTGAATCCATAGTCCCGCCAAGTAAATTCGGGAGGATAAAGTTGAGTAGTGACTAGAGAGAATCAGATATGAAACTATCTGATCCGAGCGAGTAACATACCACAAGTTCTTGCAGGTTGTTCTGCAAAGGCGTACCAGTTAAGAGGAGACGCCACCTAGCATCGAACTTTAAGAGGGCCTGATAGCGCTGAGACTGGAAGTTCTTCAACACGTGTCCCTCGTCAAAGATAATACACTGCGGTGTAAGTGAGCGAAAGTCGACCACAGAGCTTAGAGCATACTAACATCCCACTCAATTCTCCGGAAAAACTTGCGGTCCTTTTCATCACCCTGCGCCAGGTTGTATGTCGTGATGAGCACCTCCCACCCACTGTCAGTCTTGCTATGGCGACGCTGCGTGTCAATGAGGGTTTGACGCAGAACTGGTCGTTCCTCCTTGCCGGCGTAATAGGTGTGTATCGAGATA
Organism: Chalciporus pseudorubinellus; assembly: GCA_038092895.1. Taxonomy (NCBI): domain Eukaryota; kingdom Fungi; phylum Basidiomycota; class Agaricomycetes; order Boletales; family Boletaceae; genus Chalciporus; species Chalciporus pseudorubinellus. The sequence goes on along the minus strand of JBBPRG010000002.1, from coordinate 79,059 downwards.
GAAGGAGCAAAGCGGGCGAATTCTCTACACCAGTTTTCTAGCGTGGACGACCTGTATGGGGAGCATGGGTCACCAAGTACGTGGTAGCATACTGAAGAGACATACGGAACAACAACAAGATGTGGGCCAAGGTTTCCCCGTTCCTTCAGATGCGCAAAGAAACTGATGACCTGGATAGTTTTACCGAGCCCTGACCAAAAGAATTTGAATTAAGGGCCGACAGAAGAGTCCTCCTACTCACCCATTTCATCGGCGAGTATACAGCTATACTCTTTCCTGTAGAGGAGGTATAACCAGTTAATACCCAACAACTGATAATCCTTCAAGGTCACACCAGCGGGCAACATCGCGGGTTGTTTCGAGAAATACTCCCTGGACGATGATGTCTTCACAGACCGCAGGCTCAGTGAACCCTCCTCGGCTTCCTCTATCGAGAGGCCGTTTTTGGATGGATCTTCTTTGCCCTTGCCCTTGTCACTGTCACTGTCCGTCGACCAAGAAGCGATTGCTGCACGAAGACTTGCACCGATGCGCTCGCACTTCTCGAGAACGCTGTCCACTGCACCATAACCACCAAGCACCCTTTGGCAGTCCTCGAACAACCGAGGGCTTATGCCAGTGGGTCCAGCTTTCTTCTTTCCCTGACCTAACTTGGCATTAAGGTCATCCACAGAGAGAAACGGTCTCAACGACACAATTTTCTCTGCTTGTTCGAGAGTACAACCTGAGGGTAATTAGTTAAACATGCACCCGAGACCAGATCATCTGCCTTACCCGTCAGTTCCTGCAAACCGTCAGTGTTTGCGGTATTAAGGTAGTCCAATGCACCCTTCTCCGAGTCATTCACGGACGGGGCTTTGGAATGGACGACTTCGACTTCACTGTCTGAGTGCTCGGAATCAGAGATAACAACTTTGTTGAGACGTCTCCGCCGCGGGATGACGAGCGGTGTGGAGGGAGAAGTTGGTGATGCAACCAAGGGGATAGATGACATTGAGACAGTAGATGTTGGCGTGGCCTGCGTGGCATCTAGCACAGCTCTATTTGCGTAGATAGAAGACTTCTTGGCCTTCTCCTTCAGTGCAGCGCGACTAGCTTTGGTAGCTTCGTCAAGCTCAGCGACTCTCCCGGTTTCGACAGCAGGATCCTTGGCCCCGGTAGCCCGAGGTGACTTTGATTCGGAAGTAGAAGAAATGGGTTTCCACGAGGGATCGTGCAGGAGGTTGGTGGCTTTCTTCTCATCACCGGCCGCTTGCGTCCACGCAGCCTGTACGAGGCCTACATCGAGTTCGATGTTAGAGATCCGGAATTTCGTGAAAGGATCTTTGCTCTGGGTGGCATCTCGGGAATCTGTGGGTTCCGAAGAGCCCGGGCGCTCTCCACGAAGTATACGCGACCGGCCGGCGACCGGTGCCTCGAGGGATTGACGAATATCTGGCATCGAGTCTTCCGAGGATGTGGACTGTCCACCGACGCTCGTGTTGGCTTTCCGTCTTTGTCCCAAGCGTTGAATGCCCGGGGAGTCAGGGGTATGAGTGTCGAGCTGCGGGAGTGTGTCGGAGGTACCTCCGCGATTGATGCGCTTTCGGGGAGGACCATCCTCCGCGTAACCTTCCACCTCTGATATCCTTCGTACGTCTCCTCCAAAAGGGCGCGTGAATGACGCGTAAACTGGTCTGTTACCGTTGACAAACCCGCTGGAGGCGGAGAGGGGGTCCGGGTGGTGAGGTTGGGCAGGTTGGCTCCAAGAGTTGTAATGACTGGGGCCTGCCATGGGCAGCATGTCGTACGTGTGCTGTTGTTGATAAGGTGGATATGCCTGGAAGTTGGTATCTGGAGCGACAGGACTGGAGTTGGGTACGAGAACTATCCCTCGACCACCTGACGGTGTGGATGGTGGGTAGGCGTATGCTGACGCGGACGCATCTCTGGATTGCGTGGGCGGGGTGTTGAACAGTAGCGGTGCAGCGTTGGCAGCGACAGGTGGTGTTGGATCGTACTCTGAGGTATCCTGACGTGTGGTCTTGCGGAACCTTAGTCTGTCAAGTGCAGCTTTCTGTTGAAGCAGCGGGCGCTTTGTGAGAAAAGAATTGAAAAATCAACTCGGACAAAACGAACTCTGTTAGCTTCGACGTCGCCTTCAGCAGACATGAGCGATAGAAAGAAAGGATTGAATGATATACGAAGCAGTAAGGGAGACCTGCACCACCGCCTAAGTGTGGTGGGGAACAAGGAGACAGTCGCAAGCAAGTTGGAGCACTCAGTACGTCGGAGAGTCAAAGCATGTGGCAAAAGAAAACTGTATTTCGCTATCTACTACTGCACACGAGGAATTAAAGCTATACACCAAGGGAATAAAGCGTATGGAGGTATGCCAGGCCAAGTCTTGATTTGACAGGGATGAGAAGCATATCTTGAGCTTGCATGGCCACCCGAGAACAAGTTGTGCAACGACAGAAGCAGGCGACAGTGATCACCGATGAAGGTCTTCGAGGGAATTGGTCGAGAGAGCGAACGCTGTATTGTCGGAAGAATATTCGGGGAAAGAGTTCTCTGGTACAAGGCCGAGGACCAAAGTGACAATGGTTTATACGGCGTCGGGAAGAGAGAAGAGGGATGCCACACAACGAAATCAGTGAAGGGTGTGAGAGCAACAACCTTGTGAAACAGAAAAAGCCAAAAAGCAAGGATGATTCTCGACAACAGAGAAGCATGTAGAACGCACGGGGCATGGCTCTCCCAATAGAACAGATCAATTCCACTTGCTTGCCAGGGCTCCGTTTACAAATGATGACTGATCAGCTTTGCGATCCAGACTTATTCATTACATGCATGAAGTCCTGAACGGACACAACCTTTGAGCACTGGGCACAATCAGCCTTCGTGATCCACAACGACAGTGATTACCCAAGTACGCACCAGCATTCCGTTGGATGTATCGTATTTATTGATCAACCAAAGGAAAAGACGTCGCGTAACGGAAAGGACGAGTGAAGGCGCGCAGAAATAGTGATCAGTCTACGATCTTCAGAGCCCCGCCACAAACACGAACGATAGAGAATAGAAACACTGGTCAAGGGCAGTGTGGCAGCACGTTGAGATGCCTTAGGTATGCATCTGATTGAAGTAATATGGTGGGGAATCACCTGATGCGACGCGATCTTCCATCTCCCAGGTCAACAAGAGGGGAAAAAACGGGCCACAGCAAACTCTGGAGGAGCAAGAGGCCCAAGCCTCCCAACCAATGTCCTTGAGGCATGGAATTTAAAATGTTAAACATACCCAACGAACCGAAAGAAAAATATCAGACGAGAAAAAAAAAAGGATTTCCGCAGAAAAATCAGAACACGATAATGCGTTAGGCTCGAACCTTTCGTTGCTCAGGATTGCATCACGAGTGGTTGATAACGAAAGTGTAACCATCCCTCGACGAATAATTGTATTATCGAGACGAGCAGCAATGCTCCTTGCAGAGGTACCGTAACATTTTTGGGGTGTCACAGGGTGAGAGTGGGATGGTAGTGGTTTGAGTTCAAGAGGGCTGAGTTGACCTTTTCGGCAGGTTGTTCTGACCAAGGCACTTGCCGAACCTGCGCAGCGCACTGGAATTGGTGATCTCAGTCTTGGAGCAAGAGCGCAACTCACTCTGTTGTTCGTCTCACACAACATGCTCAGTTTCGTAGACATGCTATTGCTAGTGGGGTCGTTGGCGATCTCGCTGGCGATCCTAGTGCCCCTCACCGGCGCACTCGTCAGGTTTAGGGCTCACTATAACCCCAAAGGCCTTCAGCTCGACCCAGAGGGTGACGTGCAACCGCATACAGGCCCAGTCATAACTTCATTCTTCGCCATGCTAGTCAGGGTGTACAGGATTGAGGTGCGCTTCGCTCTATTGCCTTCATGGCTGAGCAGTGAACACTGTCTGACCCGTTTCCATACAATCATCAATAGGGATTGCCAGGCTTGTACAAGGGGCTCAGTCAGTTTCACTCTCCACTACCTCGTGAGGGATTGCTGACAATACATCAGTGCCAACGCTATTATCGACCTCCATTGTCACCGTATTTTTGATGATCTTCTTGAGTGACAGCAACCTCCGTCATGGCAAGTACAGCACGCCATCGACCGGCGTTTTCGGAATGCTCGCATACAGTCTGTTCGCTATGCTGATTTCTTTGCCTCAAACAATCATAACCGACCGGTAAGTCCTCTCTTTACTCTCATGAAACGCAGAGACTTACAAAATTATAGAGCAATTACCACCCCACACAAGCTGCCTTATTTCAATGCGGTTTACTCTTTGCGCATCTTGCTTACCCCAACGGAGCGTCGGCGTCCATGGATCCTGTACCTGACGCCTGGCCTTCTTGCAGCGCAGGTTGCCCACATCGCGTACGTCGTTCTCGGTCTGAGGACTGTCCGACACCTGCTCCTACCTCAACTCGCGCAACCCGGGGTCCCTTCCAAAGACGACATTCCAATCTTCAATCTCATCTTCTTCTTTATCCTTGCGGTTGCCAGTACGGTCATCCTCGCACCGCTCGAAGTCATTGCCATCAGGCTTGCTATACAACGAAACCATGCAGCGCCAGAATTCAATTCGGTCTCTCAGGAGGAAGATAGTGACGCCCAAGAGACGGTAGAGTATGCCGGTGTTGATGAAGATGTCATTGGGTATGTTTTTGAATCACTCTTTGCAACCTGTTTGGAACTGAACTATACGTGATAGGTTGAGGACTGAGAGGGAGCCTTACATCGGTCTGGTCGATTGTGCAAAAAGGATTATCGACGAGGAGGGCTTGACCGCTCTTTATCGGGCGTGGTGGTTGACGATGTTGGGATGCCTCACTGGTGCATTTTCGTAATAGTCCCCCGTCCATACCGCGTATATTCAAGTCACTCATTAATGTCTACTCGGAGGTTCCCCCGTTGTTATCTCGTTACTAAGCTTTTCCCCGGCCCTTCAACGGTTGGGCATGTATAAAAATTGCGTAGATTCAATCAACCCATTTATTCTCGGTCTGATGTACGATTCCAATCAACTGTTCCATCAGAAAGCCAAGATGCAACACAGTTCTAACGAACTTTCCCCATAACCCAAAAATTTAAGTTCCGGCCCGCCTCCCCATGGGGGGAAATGCACAACTTTGTCCAAACTTTGTCCCCAATCAGTGAAAATAAGAAAAACATCGCCTGTTCTCATCAACGTGGATGAGGACCGAATTTCGTGTCGGCGGTTTTCTGGGCACTCGAGCCCGAAACCGTAACTTGGACATGCGGGTTCTCTCAAGACTGTTCGCAGCACACAGACCGTTGGACTAGATTTGCCGTCTACGCAAAAAAAAAACCGCAAACCTTTCGCTTACCACTCTTTCGCTTACCACTGAGTCGGGAATATTTCCGAGAATAAATCAGAATATTGGGTTACCCATATAAGGAAGGTTGCCGAGATGCCGATGTCAAGTTTGACAGGTACCCTTGAATAAACTCTAATGGGTGACTGGGTGACTCTCCATGGCCTTTAATCTATTCCTAGAATAAATCGGGGTTCGAAAAATGTCCAAATGGTAGCAGTTCCTGGCAACCGGCACGTGCCGGCACACACCGGCACACCGGCAACCTTCCTTTCCTGGTCAGGCTCCTCGAATAGCACTTACCGTAGGCTTTTAATCCGGGAATATAATAAATCGGGGCTTGAAAACGGGGCTGAATGTGGTAGTGGGGTAGGATATCCGGATGTGAATAACCCGTAGGATGATCAGAATATAATATTACACTCTAAATTCGCCTGCTAACATGGACTCGGAGAGACTCGGAGGATGAAGAAATCATCTGGTCTGAGGAAACCGAAGAGAATGAAAGGGCAGAGTTGGAGGAAGAGCATGCCGGCGAGTGCTTCTGGCTCCCGCTGCAAAGTTTTATTCGAGGGGGGTCATGTATCAAACCATCCCCTTTGAGATCCGGCACACCGGCAACCATCCACTTTTAGACGGAAAAAATCTATTGCTCGGATTAAAAGCCTACGGTAAGTCACCCAGTCATCCAATCACGCGTCAGACCATTAGCCAGATTTCGAAAAATGTCATCGATTGGCGTTTCGAAAAAAAAAAAAACAAGGACGACAATCTATTATCCTGTCCCATCCCCTTCTTTTGCGGTGGCAATCGGCACAGAATTAACAACTACCGACGAAACACCGTTTTGCTGGGACTGCCCTGTTGTTTGTTCTGGGCTCGTGGCAACGCTAGCTTGTCCAAGTCCCGGCCCCCTCGACATTAATGAATTTAGCAAGATTGCCAAGCCACTCATCTGTGCGGATTGCAGAAGTGAAACGTTGATCTCTAAGCTTAGCATCGTGCCATTGGATGTCGAACCCTTCAAGACTGCAGCTGGTTGAGGTTGATCTGTCGGAGGTAAAGAAGCTGCTGGAATAGGTACTATCCCAAGTGCGTGCAAGGCCGCAAGGGAAGTGACGGGGAGCTGCACAGGAATAGGACCAGTCGATGGTGTATAGCTGGAGGTCGCAGCGGGCGGGTGGGGTATAGCCGATGGGGAGGAGTAGAACATGGAGGTGCCTTGTGGGCCAGTACTGTAGGGTTGTGTATATGCGTATGAATACGCGCGATAGTACTGTGAAGGAGCCGCCTGCGTGTAATACGTCGGTCGGAATGTTGTTACAGTGTGATGTGCCGAAGCCACGGTTGACGCAGCACGTTTTTCGCGTTGTATGACATCTAGTTCGTTCCTTGCACATCGCAAGTCGGAACTGACCGTAGCCGTTTCAGCTCTCTCAAGCTCCAAAATGGATTGTAAGAGGATGTATGCTTGTCCATCAGGAGAGGGTCGCTGATAAATTTGTTAGGCGGCGAGGGAATCACTGTGAAACGATGTCTACTCACCGTCCCCGATCGGATTTTTGTGCGATAGAATCGGTCCTGCAGCCTTTTCAGCTGTTTGTGGCAATTCAGTGTAAACCGAGTGTCTTCAATGAAAATACTATCAGCGTGAAACGTATATCCAAAGGACACTGATTGTTCACCCACCCTCCATTTCTTGTCGAATTTCTTGATGTCTCGCTTTTTCCTTTCCCTTCGAACTTGTACGGTTCAACAGCAACTTGAGGTCTTCGTCTGGTTGCTGAAAGACATGATATGGTAGCAGCCTCTGAACAACATCTGTTGCATCCCTGAACGGCGTATCCACATCTGGATGAAGAACTGCTGCATGATCAGCTGCGAGACATGCAGCAAAGCTTCACAGGAGCAGATGAGCACAAGTCAGGAGATTATCTCTCTACGTACCCAGCTGCGGTTTTATGAATGACCTGAGATTCTTCCTCTGTCCTCTCTTTCACATGCGTTGTTGAATTCACGTGAAGACCATCAGCGGGAGCAAGGGAGGGGGTCGACTTAGCGAACGACGGTCCTGCGACGGTTGATTGTGATGAGCTTGCAATATTTGGTAGTTCATGGACATTGGATGACCAGGGGACACCTTGGGACGATTGTTCGACAGGTTTCAGCGAAAAGCTCTGAACAGAAAATGAGCCTTGCTGATTGAACATTTCCTTGACTTTGTCGTGTTTGGTATGCTTTGCGTGGTGACAATCCCCGTGACCGCGTGAATACCCGCGCTTCCCTTTAGGGCTGGCTTGTGGGCGCTAGTGGTAACACAGGGACCATTGAACAGGATACAAATATATCATGATGTACTACATATTGTAAAGAAAACCATGGTATATCATGATCCCCCAGGCGCGGGTCTAGTGAGCAATACAGATTTCAACTTTTTCAACCAATCCGCAGCTTGAGTAACCTCCTCAGCATTGCTGTTCGCAACCCGTTCAAGGTACTCCTTCGCAAGCATCAGATCACCGCCAGCAGTCACCATCTGATGGCGAGCAACATAGATGCTAGACTTTGCATAATCATGAACGGGGCGCACTGGAAGGTACCAGCGGTATCAGGAGAAAGTTGGCTCGAGAGTTCTAGTGACGCACCTTCAGCGCGACAAATTTCGACTACTCTTCGGTGATATGCAACAGCCTCATTCGGTTCCTCCAACTCCTCGTGTAGTTTAGCTAACTTCAGGTTTATTGTTGTTTCACGAGGATCAGCCCCAAGCAATGCACGTTTAAGGCACTCTACAGCATCTCTGGTTCTGTCAATAAACCTGAGCCTTCAGTGAGTTGCGTGTAATCATCCATTCACTTACCGACCAATTTCTTCATAACAAGATGCTTGAGCTTGCCACAAGCGAACATCATATGGACTACACCCCTGCGAGATTAGCCAGGAAAAAGTGAGTTCGCAGGAGACTGACCGGAGAGCTGTAGCTCGTTGGTAATAGTGAAGAGCGTATTGGTGCATGCTAAGCAGTTCATAAGCTTGGCCGAGACCATACCATGCCCTGTAATCTTTCCTATTCACATCTATAAGTTGTGTGGTCAAGTTTGTCTCGTGTTCTCTGGTCAAAAATGTACCAACACACCAACTGCACGTCGATAGGCCTCAATAGCAGCATGTGAATTCTTCATTTCTACGTATTCATGACCCATTAACGTCCAAGCCGACAAGTATGTTCGATCCAGTTCTGTTGCACGTCTAAAGTATTTCACCGCTTTCTCATGTTCGGCTCGGAGGGAATAGTGGTTGCCTAGAAGGGTCCCATCAATATCCAGAACATCGACAGCGGGGGAAGGGGACGCCAGGGAAGCGGCGCTCACCGACTAGACAACAAACTTCAGGTCGGTCTTTGTCAAGCTCGAGGAATTCGTGAGCGAGGCGGGAGAGTTTCAACCGATTTTCTGTCACGTAGAGAATGTTCGAGTACACGTCAATGTCATCAACTCGGTACGGCGCCACTGCAAGAATTTTTTCGAATTGCTTTTCTGCTTGTCCGAAATCTTAATGAACTTCATATCAGTTGATGGTTGAAACAAAGAGAGTGAATGCCACCTACTGACCATGTAGGTGATACAGGACACAAGCTCGCAAACTCATAACCCAAGGGCTTCCTCGGAAGAAGTCTTCGCCTAGCAGCCGATCACACATCGCCAGCTCGCTCTCGCTTGGACTATTCAGTTCGTTCGTGGTTTTGATCTGAAACATTTGCACGAGAGGATGGCTTGGAGACAATGGAATCAACGGCAGCAACGACGATAGCTGGAAGAATATTAATCATGGCCGTTGAGGATCAGGCGAGGAAACACCGACCTCTTCTCCATCCCCAATGCATCGTCCTAGGAGTGTCCACGCAGACCAATTCCATGGGTAACCGCTGATAGATAAAATGATGCTCTCGATTGCTTCTTCTCTTCTGCTGAGACGTGAAAGGAATAGGCCTTTGCTATCAAATCACAGTCCTGAATCAGTCAAACTGCCAAAGAACATAACCCATGAACGCACAGAAACAGTAACCAGGGGTCGGTCGCATTTTTGACTAGCTCGAGGTGATCCAACAACGAGCGGTTGAAAGGTATTGGAGGATGTCCACGAATGTCTGAAGCAAAACGTTAGCAAGCGGCGCGGTGTCGATAGACTTGCTTTCAAGTTCAACTGACTATAGTGTTTATACCAATCTCTCTCCGTCTTCTTTTCGCTGAGCTTGTTTCACGTCTTATTTGTCTATTCCATGCAAAGTTGAATGTCGTGACCTACCAGAAATTGGCAGTATATTGACAGAAATTGCGCTTTGAGACATCGACAGTTGCGTAGCGCGTGTACTGCTCTACCAAAGTCCTTGGATGCGACAAATGATTGGGCCGCAAGTAGACAAGCCTCGTCCATTTGCTCGAGTTCAGCTTCGCGTTCTTGATTCGTAGATGGTTCTGACGAAATTCCGTAACCCCCAGTCGCAACTCCTAGGCCAACCATTGTCGCGGGAGAAGCTCCGAAAGGGAGGGAAGGGCGCGGCGAGCGAGAGCGGGCAGGTGTCGACGTCGAAAACATAGGCCTCGGATCGGAGACAAGCACATCTCGTTTGTGTTGTGGTAAAGAAAGATAGAGTTCAGCGGACCTGGAGGACGATCTGCTTTCAATATTATCAGGATTTCATGGCGAACCACAGGGATGTACCATTTGGAAGCGACGGCGAGACCTCTCTCCGAACAGTCTTTAATCGATTTCCGCAACTCACCCACGAGCCGTGAGTCCATGACAAGCGCTAGACTGTCCAAGTGATTCGAAAGTAGACAAGATCAGTGATTCAGTGTAGAGTTGACTTGCTGCCACTCAGCACGCGTCGAGGAGGCGCGTCATGAAATCTTCCCACCAACTGTAACACTACATTGACAGCTTACACCAATAACGTGCTGCATAGTAGCTGGCACAACGTATACCTCGAGGTTCCAGTCTGTCCTGTGGGTATACGGCTACTCCAGGGAGATCAAGCTTGGTACCAGGCTATCGTAAGTGGTTTCCCTCCTCCACCATTAGACCCTTCTGTACTTTCAAACGAGTCCCCCAATCCCACAAGATACTTTGGCAATGATCCTCCAAATTGTCGCAGTCCTAGTTCTGTTGCTGCTGACAAGGCTACGCTTGCTGTTTTCCAAGTCAAGGCCCCGACAAAGAAAAGATGGTGACACATGCAGGCTGGCAGTCTTTCTCGGTTCAGGTCGGATATCCGTAATACTGGCATGCATTCTTTCTCATGCAAGCCCCTCCCAGGCGGGCATACCGGCGAAGCGTTGATGTTAACCTCAGCCTTGGATTTCTCCCGCTATTCACCACGGTTATACATCATTAGCGAGGGTGACACTCTGAGCGCGACCAAGGCCATATCGCTGGAGCACTCGAAGGTGGTCGAGAATACTTCGATACCCGTCAGTTCATACCATTTGCCCTGCAGTATGTCGGCATCCTCATCATGCCTTTGCAGAGGTCTGATACCCAGGAGAATTATACAGTCCTCACGATCCCTCGTGCTCGTCGCGTGCACCAATCCCTACTGACTGTTCTTCCGACTTTCATGCGCTCAATACTGGCTTGTGTACATCTCGTGACGATATCCCCATTTCTCAAGAGAGACACCTTTGGGCAGCCATTTTCAGATTTATTGATAATGAACGGTCCGGGAACATGTGTAACCTTGTGTGTAGCTGTCATGATAAATAAAGTGAGTTTTGTGTTTCATACTACATGAGCATCCCTCAACGCCTCGTTCGCACACTCTGGGCTGCAGTTACTTGGCATACCACATCCAAGGATGATATACATTGAATCATATGCACGTGTGCGCTCTCTCTCACTCTCCGGGAGAATTTTGCGTTTCTTCGTCGACCGGTACGGTTTATTAACTGCACGCGCCAAGCTCTCAATGACTTCTCTGCAGCTTCGTTGTTCAGTGGCCAAGTCTGGTATCAGTCGGTAGTCGCGAGGAGTGTTATGGTTGCCTGGTTTGATATGATAGAGATATTTTCCCCTAGCAGACCATTACTGTGCGGGCAGCTGGATGCCACACCGTGGCAACATTTCATTGACTCCAGTGTTTCCAGAATATCAAAAGGTGAGATTTGCGTCCCGTGCTCGGGGACACTGGCAGCAATTGGAGATTCAATCAACAATGGGATTTCCTTATGTACACACAAAAATCCCAAGACCCAGGGCTACACTGACAAGAAACAATACAAACAACCACGCAAGATCATTTCCTTGTCCAGCGATCTTCCCCATTGTTTCCCCCTCTTCTTGGAGGGCTTGCACTGCGCCTTTCCCTCTTGGGCTCCCATCCACCACCGCCACCCTCACGCTTCGAGGGGTTCAGCCTCAGCTCCAGTCTCTGTCCTCCACGCAAGGAAGCAACGAGATCCTTGGAAGCTAGTCGCAGGTGCATGAAATTGCAAAACCCCCCTCGGTTGCATTCTCCGTTTTCATTTTGTCGACAGCATGCTTCCCTGAAGTCCGTGACAGGGGAAAGTTCTGCATACAGTGGCCGGCCTAACAAATGTCGTTGACATCAGCAACTAGAGAGACGAGACAGTAAGAATGGTACCGACCTGCATACCACCGATCATTCAAGTTATCTACGGCACGCTGAGCTTCGGTTTCCCATTCGTAGCGTGCGTATACATTGCCAATGAGGTGATCGCCAACGTTATCACATACCTGCCAGGAATTAGAGCTTTTTCGGTTGAGAACACTGAAACAACTCACATGAAGCTCCAACAAGTGCCCGAACGTGGCTAGTTCACAATACAGATCTTCATAAACTGCGTCGAAGCCCTCTTGTAAGTCCTGTTCTGAAAGCTTGCAAACAGGGTCATGGGCGGGGTTGTGGTATACATTGGGAAGCAGAATTGTTTGCGAGAAAGGAGGTCTGATGTGCTTTCGCGAACATCTGTCTCCGTGTCTGCAAGCACCAATCTGAAAGAATGTCAGCCTTGAGTTAAAGCTCTTGAAATGGTCGGGTGACAGACCTTGTAGTAGAATGAGCAGTTGACACGGTCCTGTTCTGTTCCGAAGATATTTGCCTGCACAAGAATGAGCACAATCAACAAGACATTGGTTATTAGAGACGCACCAAATGAGAGGCCATCTTAAGACTGTTGTGTTCTTGAGACAAGCAAGTTTCGACCAACCAATCAATGTCAACAGAAAATTACTAAGCTCGCTATGTCGGAGTTTAAATCTGACTTAGGTTGGTGGTGAGTCAGCATCATTGTATGCTAAGTTACTTACTGCATATTCAAGTTTCTGGGATCGTAGGAGGGATCATTTGCGTGACCTACTCAGGGTCTTGTTTCTTTCCAGTCAGCATCTCGGTACCGTTACATGGAAAGATGGTTTCCCCGTTCTTGTTTCCCAGCTACCTGGACCGTATTTTTCGGACAAGTTTCCTCAAGAGCCCATGTATGTGCACACCAACCGAGTGGATCCAGGTGGATCCCCATCCATATATTGGAGAGATAGCAAATCCGAGGCAAGTTCGTCACAGCAAATGGGGCCACTTAACGCCCGGCGCCAGCTTGTTCTCAAAATTTCACTGATGCGTGTCAAACTTTCTGATACACGTATTACGCGGCCCTTGCCCGTAAATCTGACAACAGTTCAATGTGCTGATACGATTACTCACCATTTCTTGTTCCAACACGCAAAACCACACCACAGGTGAGCGTTTCTTGAGTTTACATGACTACAATGTTTTTACCACGCGATGATCACCTTGCTGATGCCACGAGACCCAACAAGAAGCAATTGTGCTGCGGAAAGATCCCCCCCCACGACAGAATTATCTGTGATATTGATCAAACCGGTATCACTTAATGGGGCATCCGAGAGTAGGGAAGTTTCAGTTGTTTTGCCATCTCATCAAGCGCCAGCGTTATCAGTTGTCCAGGAATGTGGGATCCGCGGACTCCTAGCCTGTGATCACTCTCTATCGGACACGTAGATATCACACTCAAATACTTATTGGGGTTGGGGTTGCTCTCCGGTTGTACAGTCTCACAAACCTTGTGATGGTTATCACAAAACTTCCCCGATCACCGACTGTACCATCATGGGACAATGTCAGAAGGTTAATATCAAGCTTCTATCTAGTATCTACCCTACATACATTAATGTGAATTCGCCGCGGTCCCATGCTACTCAGTGCCTCTTCTCCCCAATGCAGCACTGTTGGACTCAATATTCAACAAAGATCGAACTGGCTGCTCGCATCAGAATTCTTCTAGTATTCATGTGATCGTTTCACATGTCTAAGGAGCTGGTCGTCTCGTTTAGTCATCAACCATGTCATTATGTCCACTGTAACTAACTTACAATGAGAATAGAAGACGCATATACGGCCTCAATCACAAATTCCATCCATTGGCTTGCTGGCTTGGGCTGCCCCATCCTTGCTGGGCACCCCAGGCGCCCGTACCACCACTCCCTGTGTTCGGGCTTGTATTCCCACCCCATGCGTTTTGGGCAGGACTCGTACCCCAATTCGTACCTCCCCCTCCCCCCGTATTCGCTGATGGCGTTGCGCTCCAAGCTGCAGTATTTCCACCGCCATTCTGCGCAGGGCTCGAGCCTCCCCCCCAGGCTGCAGCACCACCCCATCCACCACCGGTTGGACTAGCATACCCTGCGGCAGAAGCAGCCGGGTTCCCCCATCCTGCAGGCGGGTTCCATGCACCAGAAGTCCCATTGGGTGCTGTATCCATTTCCCCTGCTACATCCATATCGGAAGGAGCTTTTAAGCCGAGGATCAAGTTCGCGAGCTTTGTCTGAAGTTCTGCAAGACCCTACAAAAAATGTATTCTCAGAATATAAACTCACGAGTGGAGACTCACCCTCATGATGACTTCTTGAGGACCCAGACTCCCGTCTGTTTCAACTTCGAAGTAAAATTTGCGTGGCTTTGTATTGAAGTCGAATGCTTCGTCGTCTCGCGGGGGTTCTTCTTCTTTTGCATTTTCACCCACCGGCCATTCGGCGCGCTCATCGGCTTCATACCAGTATGTCGTATGCCTCAGCTTGTTATAAGGATCATACTCAAACGCAACAGCAGAACATGGCGACCATTTTGCATGTTCTTTGGCAATGCCCTGCCATGATGTTCGAGGAGGTACTCATGCGCCATTCAAAATACTCACTTTCTTTGCCACACAGCGCAGGCGTAGTTCTTGCCCTTTGCGAATTTTGCAGATAAGCACTGGAGGTACTGAGGGGTCACCTAAAAACAACTAGAATGAGAACAGTACAACCAAGAACACTGGATGACGCACTTTTCCCCACTGTGTGCCCAAAAGCTTCTCCTCGTTTTGTCATTTCTTCACCATCCGTTATGATTTCATTGGCATTGGCGTTTGAAGTAAAATCCACTACTTCAAGGTGGTTGCTTGTGACTTCCATCGTCCGATTATCGTTGCAAACAACATCGAGCCTTAGTTCGATGGCACAGTACTTGCATCCTTCCAAACAGGTACAGTCCTGAGATGAGCCAACGCGTCACGGCCTTGGCTTACTGAATTTGCGTGACATGTCGGACGTACCCTAGTATACCGCATACCCTCATCGCAGTTTGCACTGTTGAGAGGAATCATGCCGAGCCGGTGGGCGATGAACTCGTCTGGCAGGACTGTGGTATTGGAGTGGACCTCGACTATGTCAATAGCTATCTCGAGTTTCAGGGTCAAGAATAAGAATTCTTTGGTACGCACGAACCTACAGTCGGGATATCTGCAATGACCACTCTTCGAATCGAATTTGCGAACCTACATTGAGGGTTAGGTTTAGATGTTCTGTCCGAGTTGAGGTGAACGTACGCGAGGTCGACATTCTCTAACACAAAGTTCACCCTGTCCTTTTTCAAGTCGCGTATCCGCACGATGGGTTCCGTATCTTCAAAGGACTGCATAGCGAGTTCGTGCAAATGCACTGAGATAGTAGAGTTAACAAGAAAGGCTAATACGGTTCAAAACGCGTATTGCTGGTGCTACCGACGGACCCCAAACACCGCTAGTGGTATCAACACAGACCACTCCGTTACAACTTTGCCGAAGGCTTCTGCTCTTCATCACGGACGCGCACAACCGCTTTACCCCATGTCTCTCTTCTTTCCAGCGCGCATATACCATCCATCGCACTCTCAAACGGATAAACTGTAGAGTAGACCACAGGTTTTACTTCATTTGAGTGGAGTAACCTTGGGAGTGGTGATACAATTAGCCAACATCGAAAATATCGTTTGGATTCACAAACCCCAAGAGTTCCTTCCACACCACAGGAATTCGTGAGGGCTCTTTGTCTGGACAACGAGGAAGTTAGATATGATGGTCGTATGTCATGCCTCGAACACGCACGAGTGTAAAGTCCCCAGTGGAGGCCTACGATACTGATGTTTTTGAGTAGTACCAAATTAAGGGGCAGCTAGTATCAGAGTGAGCGACTGATATATCTTAGCACTGGACGACTCGGATGGCCTTACGCTCTCTATCTGACCCGCAGCAAAGCCGATCACCAACGCTCTGCCCTTGAACGCTATGCACTTCAACGAGTCTAGGCAAAGTCTGAGTTCCTACCACACAAGATGGTGCAGTTCTACTTGCACTTGCCTTTTATCCGGCCGACAGGATCGTACACAACGTCGACGCCTTTACCGCCAGTGATCCGCAGTACTTCTTTTTGCCACTCCGGATTCGTATAGTCAACAGTATAGTCTGCACCCCCATATCGCTTGCATACATCCAATTTAGCTTGCGACCCAGCGGCGGCAATCACTTTAGCCCCCAGAGCTGTACGGCTTGAGTAGATTTAAAAAAATTTGTGGCATCTGAATCGTACCTTTGGCCAATTGAACAGCGGCAATTCCGACACCACCAGCGGCAGCATTCACGAGGATGGTCTCGCCTATGGTGCATCAGCCGTCGCTTTGCCAGCATACATAGATTCGGCCAAACCTGGTTTCAATTCTGCTCGACCCACCAGAGCCTCATAGCTCGTGGGCCATGTGATAAAAAGCCCTATGGATTCGTTTTGTAGATAGATTTACATGGGAAAGGAGGAGACGTACCAGCCCCTTGATCGAAAGTGAGGTTATCGGGCAGCGGTATGGTTGCCTTCCACCTCACCGCTAGGCGATCTGCGAATGCCCCTTGCCCGCTGCCGAATACCCTGTCTCCAGGTTTATAAGGACATCCCTTCGGGATTGGAGAGTTGCTCGCGATCTTCCCGGCGAATTCGGCGCCGAGAGTGAATGGAATGGGCGGTTTAACTTGATATTTACCCTGGGCTTGAAGGATCTGATGGCAGAGACGGTAAGAATCATACAGACATGGACGTGATACTCACATCGAAAAAGTTAAGCCCTGCAGAGTACACGTCAACGAGGACATCCTCTGGCCCAGGTACAGGCTCCGGTGCATCGTGCACGAGGACAATTTTAGAGGGGTGTGTCAATTCCCTGACAACGTAGGCTCGCATAGTGTCCTTAATGGTGTCAAGACCAGGCTGCTGCACAGGAGGTGCGTCAGATTTCTACTAGTAAGCTGTGGGGAAATGACAGCTTTGGCACAAACAATATCAGAGGGTATCCGGATACCGCTCCGGCATAGCGAGTTACCCGGTACCGTTCCCACGTCAATGATCACCTGTGGATCGTACACACAGACAAACAATAGACATCACACTCCGATTTTCCCCGGGGGTAAACGATGGAGGACCATATGCATATCCTCTGCGTTCGTAAATTTCTTTCGTCTGCTTCACCAGAGCTTCTAACCTTGCGTCTTTTTCTCTATGGGTGGCGCGTGAACAATACAATCATGACGACGAGGAACAACGACGCAATTGCGGCATGCCGCTCATCTTGTTCTCATTCTCACTGGCATCCTCCCACTCACCTCATGATCACCTTCGACGGCGACAACTACGACGACGAGAAACGCCGATGCAATGCACGCCAATTGTGTGCATTGCGTCGGCGTTTCCGTTCGTGTTTTGCTCGTTGCCCTCACTCACCTCGTCACCCTTACCCTCCTCTGAGTCTCCTCTGTAAGCAACCCGCTGGTATACCTGTCACGGGTATACCCTGGGTATTCCACATCTAACCCGTGTTGTTACCCATACCTGCTGCGAGGGTGCGAGCTCTTCACAAATGAAATCGACTGAAAAAAAAACAGTCAAATCGAAAATGAACTAGCAGACATTGAAAATATAGCTACCAAGATAGCTACACATGGTTATCTCTCTCCCACTGACTTACAAGATCATCCTCCATTCTTCACTCGAAGACACAATGCTATCAGAGATATTTTACAACACATGTAATAACTCATAGCTGAGTGGAAGCCTGCCTCCCCTTGCCACCCATCTATATGCCACCAACCTTGCGTTGGGTCCCGTTTTGCACACCTCATATGGTCACTGCATTACTTACTCCTTTCGTTTAGGCTCGAAACCGCTGCTTACCCACCCCCTTACCTGTCCCTGCACGTTACCGTGCTGAGTACAGCCTCACCTATAGCGCGGCCCAGATCTTCGGAGATGGGCGTCCGACGGACGGTGCAAACAGGATTGATTGCCCTACTGACTAAGAATTGGGAAGGAAATTCATGGAATATGTTGCAGTAAAGAGGTTATGCGTAATGTAAATACAAATATGATGCTACATGACTTATGGCTCGATCTAGGCATGGTTGGAGACAAATGTACACGTTTATGCAAATCCGAAGCCTTCCCCGCCTTCGTTGATTGCAAGTAACAGCTGCTGCCGCAGCATCTCGTACGAAGAATATTGTGGCAAGTCAATCTGGTTGAAACCTGGGATCGTAGACAATAAGAAGCGATACAAGCCCGGTCAGTAAAACAACTCACAGGTATGAGCCTGAGGAAGTCGGTCGGGATCACCATAAGCACGATGAATCGAAAATCTTTGAACTCCTTGAACCCCTTGAAGGTCGACGAAGCCATTGAGAGGCACGCGCGAAGTACCAGTCGCAAAGCTCAACACCTTGGCTCTTTCCTCGCGGTTGAATGACTTGAGAGCTCTCCACCACCATACAATAACAGGATCTGAGCTGGTGTATCCGTTGTATTCGGTTGCAGCTCTCCATTCATCGACGTCGATATCAGGCGTCCCAGAGATGAGCAGTTCCAACTCTTTCTCGTTGAACTAAAGACGTCGTCAGTCCCGTGTCGCATAAGCATTATCAACAACTCACGATGGTGATAAGATCCTTTGGAATGATCTCGTGGAAGCCGGCAACAAGGTTCTCGATTTGCTCGCTGATGGACGAGTACAGGCGGAAATTAGCCGAGAGCTGAACGAATTCTCGCTTGTTCTCCTGTGTAACAGGGATGGATTCACCTCCCGCCTTAAGCGGGAAAATGCGATTTCTTCCGAACTACAAGTCCAGGGCATCAAAAACGAGACAAAAAGGCGAAGAAACTGCATGACAAACCTCGTCCGCCTCAACGCTGAACGTCAAGTCCAATAGCGTGGGGTCATTTTCCAGAATCCAGCAAAGTGAATTGTAGTACTCTGGATCCACCCACTCAACGTCCCGATAATCAACTGGCTTGCCAAGTAGCTGGCGGTACAGACTCTTCGCGAAGTATGCGTCTAGAAGTCGACCGTCGTAGATCGCTTTCCCAATCACCCGACCAACGAACTTGAAGAACGAGAGGTGCTCTGGGTTAACCCAAGAGTTCTTGTTTGGTTGATACGTGAGTCTGTCAGCTGCGCATGGTTGGAAGAGTGCGTTGTTGGGGTCAAACATCTGGCGCGCGAGAATTTGGAACCATTCTCTCGTGACACCACCCGCATCGACGCCTTCTTCGTCATAGAATCGGACGCTGAGTTTGCCGTACTTGATTTGATCACCGGTCTTCCTTTGGAGATATTGGAAACTGTCCTCGAATACACGCGCACGCCGAACGTTGAGCTGCAGTGTGCCATAGTGCTCGCGTGATGCTGGGCGACGATGAACTTGTTGTGAGAAGTAGTTGCGCTTGTTGTCGAAGTCCAAGACTCGTGGATTGTGGACCAAAAGAGAGAATGATCCACTCATCAGGGAGGGATTATTGCGTACCATCACATTAAGGATCTTCCTGTGAGCGTCGGTAAAAGTGACGAAGAGATCTTCCATGGACTCCCTGGCAGTTGTAGGAGACCGTGGTGACGCAGACGCCCGTAATGCCCTGGATGCAGTTCCAGCAGTCGACTTGGGGCCCACGTATTTGCACACCACCATCAAGGCTTCAATCAATGGCAGCAAGACGGTGGCAACATGCTCCATGTCAGGTTGAGCTTCGATGGTGGCAAGACAGTCCCCAAGCCGCCGCCAGAGCGGTGTAAAGCGGAAAGATTCGTAGATGTTCTGAACTTTCTCGGCATCCTCGCTCTTGCGAGCCTCGTCCGTTAGGGGACCCGTTGATCGAGGCGTATACATGTAGTCCAGTGTCTTCAGGATGCGCAAGAGTTTTGTCTGATCAGATGAGGGTGAAGAGAACCTGGACGCGACTGAAGAAGCAAGGATATCTTGAGTGCGGCTTTGCAGAGAGGCCCAGAGGTGATTGAGGTCGGTGAGGACATTCTGCCCGCAATCTTGAGCTTTGGCCTTCAGCTCTTGTGCAATCACATCTCGAGCGTCAGGTATGTGGGACAAGTTTTGGATGAGCGTCAACGATTGTTGGAACGTGCGAGCGGAGCACTCGCCGATGGTCAGGATGTTGACGATAAGGCGTAGAACTGAGTGGGGAATTTGAGGGGGATTAGCCAGCAAGACCCTGTCGTCGGATTGCGTCACGGGAGCGTTCTCCTTCTCACCCTTGCTCTGGTCTCCTTCGGCTCCCGCAGTAGAGTCAGTTTCTTGACCTCGGCCAGTATCTGGCGCAGTAGGTGCTGCGGATGCGGCCGATGCACCGGGAGCTGAGTCGTTCGAGCCAGTCGGTGCTGTCGCAGGAACAGATTCCTTCTCAGACTTCAGGCTCGCCAAAGGCTTGGTGACAGTGGAGAGTAATGAGACAACGGAATCCATGATGGATGGCGTTTTCAGAAGAGACTGTCGGTCGAGGAGACCGAGGAGGAGAACGATAGGGTAATGAGTTTGAGGTGCTTGTTTCTCCTTGCCTTTGCCCTTCTTCGTAGTCACCTTTCTGAGCCCAGCGGGAAGTTCGTGTTCTGTCAAGAAGAAAAGGGAGGACAATTCGTTGGCACCGACGATGTACGCCAGCGCTTCGAGGCAACGTTGAGCGACAAGATCTGGGACCGACTCGTTCTGAAGATTTGTGAGGGTCGCGGAGCTGCCAAGGTCGGTGGCCTTCTGTTTGCCATGGGCTTTGGGCGTTTGCTGGCTAGGCGTTTTTGGAGCACGAGTGGTCATCTGGGCAAAGCTTCTGTCTATGACGGTGAGGTCACCTGGTCCGCTTTGAAGTATGCTGAGTAGCAGATTGAAAAGCTCGGCTCTAGTTTTGCCGTTTTCGCAGATATTGACTAAGACTCTGAAAAGGAGGTTCTTCTTCAAGACCTGAGGGAAGAAAAGGAGGCGGACAAGAACGGCCACGCCAGTCTTATCGAGGAGCTGGATGGCATCTCTTGGTGCGGGAGCTTTACGAGGTGGGGCAGCTCCTGAACTTCCTCTGTGACCGCCACGCGTTGCAAGGTGATACCTGCGCGGTTGTTGGGCTTCTTCACGATACACGCCAGCTTCGGCAATCATATAAGATGGAAGAGTTTGCAGAAGACCCTCGTCTGAATCCAACAGGACGACTTGTCGTAGCTGCGGATCCAAACTGGCTATGAAGCTAGCTGGATCGATGTCTGCCGCAACACCAGATGGGGCATTGTCGTTCGCTACTGCTGCTCCTGCTGCTGTTGTTGTTGTTGCTGCTGCTGCTGCTGCTGGGCGGGACTGTCTAGCTTGTTCTAGCCTTTCCTGTTGAATGAGCTCTGCTCGGATCTCGGGGGGGAGGGCGTCAAGGAACTCGGGACTGATCTGCGAGTCGGCAGGTCGCTCTATTCTCGCAGCTCGCTGGTCGCGAACGTGCTGGTTGATGACCTCTTCTCGGATATCGTCTGGTAATGCCTCTAGGAACGTCGGGTCTATGCCCATGTCTGTGATATCAACTTCGCTGCCATGAATCATGACGGTCACCCGTTCTGGGGCCTGGGAAGGGCCGGCTGCTTCGTCTCCTTGTGCAGCAACGGATTCAGCTGTTGTTGGTTCAGATGACGTAGGCACGGCAGTTGCATCATGCATCTCCACATCGGTGACGGCAGAGTCTGTGACTGGGACTCCTTCTGCGTGTTCGTGAGATGGGGGCGTAAAAGGCTCTGGCGAGACTGTGATTTCGTCTTCCCTGGGTTGCGCAGCATCGGTGGCTTCAGCATCCACGGTTTCTGATTGCTCGGCCTCGCGTTGTTTAGCCTCTTCCTCGGCTTTCAGTTGTGCTTGCCGCCTTTGCTCTTCCTCCTTCGCCTTTGCCGCAATGGCGGCAGGTAGCAACGCAAGGACGATATGGTTTCCCAGCCGATTGGCGCGTTCCGAAACATGTTTCCCATTAACGGTCTTCGCCTCTTCAGTCCATCTCTGCACCGTAAACAGGGGGTCGAGCCCGCGAACATCCGAACGGCTTTCGCTAGGTCGAGGAACGCGATCCACCCGAGTAGCACCCGAGTGTACACCTGTGAGCCTCTGCAACTGGATCATGCCCTGTTCAAGGCCTGCTAATGCGGCAGGGGCAACATCAACCCGAATTGTCTCGCGAGCACCACCAGAGCGATTGACGATGTGCTGGAAGACTTGGACGGCATCCCCTCCAATAATGTCCTCGATAGACTGGATAAGCTCGTTTTGTATGGTATTTCCGTTGCCTCGCGATTGGCGCCTGGAACCACGAGAAAGAGCCGCCGATGCACGGCCACTGCCGGCTGACGCGTCCAAGAGAAGTGGGTGGACTGTTGCTTCGCTAGGTGCGGATGGGATGTTTCTAGATCGACCGAAAACTTGCATATCATCGATAGCTAAACAAGATCGCGTCAATTCACTGCCTAACCTCATAGGATTCAACCACTCACGTCCACGCCGGCGAGAGATGAATGGGTTAGCTTCTCTCCCCTGCAGTTCAAACCCATCCACGTCGAAAGTATCCGCATAGGTGAAGACTTCCTCGTTAGCAGCGCCCACGGGGATGACGTCCCGAACATCAACGACACCATCGGTCCTGAATCTATTCCAGACTGTAAGTCATAGACTTCACGGAAGATAAACAAGCGACGCACTCCTCCTCGTCAGACATATCGGGCTCATCATCCTGCTCGGCATGAATCACATTGACGTGCTCTGTATTGAGGATCAGTCGTGAGTAAAAGATTATCGAATATGGACTAACCTCCGCCGTCGTCTTCTGCCGCTTCATCGCCATTGTCGTCTTCTGCATCACCCTCGTCGCCAACATCCTGCAAAAGCCCTCAAGTTAGGCCGAGCTCGCACCGAGAAGGCTGGAATCAAACAAACCTGCCATACCATATCCTCATCAAGCTCCTGGTCGACGCCAGGGCCAGCGGCAACATTGCCTTGGCCATCTTCGTCATTCTCGATCAGGTCATCCTCCTCGTACTCCTCATCTTCATCCCGCCACCCGTCTCCATGAGATTCGTCCTCGTCATCCCCCTCGTCCTCTCCCTCATCGACGTCGTCGTCTGAATTAGAGGTCGCCTCACTGTTAGTCTCGTCTCCGTACTCCATCTCAACGTCTCCTTCTTCATCATCGTCTCCATCGTCCATCTCGTCATCCTGGGTATAGTTGGCATCTTCCATCTCCTGTGCGAACATCAGTTTACACCGCAGTTTTAAGCTACGGTACTTACGCCTCCAAACCTATGTGAGACAATCAATCAGAAAGGGTTCAAAAAAATTCCATATGGAACACATACATTCCGAGAGCTGAGTGGCGGTATAGGTCGGGGGTTTCTTCGCGTCCACCATCTTCGATATCAATGTCATCATCCTCTTCTTCGTCTTCTGATACTGATATGACACTTTGAGTCTTCCCCTCTGGACCGTCTTTGGACTTCTCAGAGGCTCGACTCATCTTGATGGCAACGCGAGTCCTTTCGAGAACTTCAGACTTGACTGAAATAACTACATGGAATTACTCACAAGTTCTCCAATGGTCGAAGGACAGATGCGACCAAGTTGCGAATGTTTGGGAAGTTCAAGTCAACCTCGCCAAGAGCAGTAGTCAAAGTTGCAACGAAATTCTTCTCCAGCATGATCTTCGCAATGTGCGTCGTGCTTTCCTCCTGCGGCTTTCTGGCTCCGGTATTGTTGAAACGCACAGTCAACAAACGATGGCACAAATCTGTCAAGGCAAGAAGGCGACCATATCTGCTGTCCATGCTCTCGGATGGCATTGTTTCCTTGATAGCCCTGCTGATAGCCTCCAGAGCCAACTTGCGAACCGAAACGAGGTCCGCAGGGAACTCTTTCGTCTCCGCGCCCGGTGAACAATCGACGCATAGAGCCACCAGGACCGACATCGCCCAAGTACACAAGTGTAGCCGCGCCTTCGCAGAAGCATCGGGCTGAATAGCGATAGTCCCATATGTGACGAGTTCGGAGAGGAAAAACTGGAGAACCGCTGCCCGCTGCTTGCTGTCTTTCGAGGGTGTCTGTTGGCGTTGCTTCTTGGGGTTGTACGACAAGAACGCGAGCTTGCACGAGTCGTAAGAAAACAAAAGCTCTGAGAGGCACTGCATGAGGAAACAGCAGTGAGAATAACGCTCTTGCTCGCTGGCGGTAGTAAGGTGGACGCTCAGTGACTGGGTACTCGCTTGCTCAGCAGAGGCTGCCGGAGCGGGCTGCTGTTTGCTTGACTGAGCGACAGTGTCTGCGGAAGGTTCCGAAGGGGTTTTGTAGGTCTTCATCAGCTCGCTTACGAGGAAGTGAACGGTAGACTCCAGTGCCTCGTTGGATGGCACCCGTGGAACATCTGTGGGAGAATCGACTTGCATATCTGTTTGTTTGGAAGCTTCCTGATCAGATGCTGTCGAATCTTCCAAAGCCTCGGGCTTTAGACTGATATGTTGGATGACGGAATATGGTTGTTGGAGCTGGCAAATCGACTGCGTGACCTCGATGAAAGACTCGGGGTTCCGGAGAACAACCGCACTGCAGTTGCGAACGAAGCTGGAGATGTCGACAACTCTTGTACGAGGTTGAGAGAGGAAACGTTTGATCTCCTGGCGCATGGTACCCTGCAAAGCATTGGTGTCCTCCGCAACATGTCGAAGAATGATGGCAACGTAGGAATAGCTGCCGGCTCCTCCGTGAGATTTGAGATGTTGGAGGATGAGGGCAATCCCGTCACGTTTAACGAGATCAAACGCAACCTTGTGGTCGCGCGAAAGGACAACCAGAAGGCGTAGAGTCGCGAGGAACTCATCACGAGGTAAGCTTGGCAAACTCAGTAGGCGGAGGGAGAAATCGAAGACGATCGACCGCGCGTCGGGATATGGAGGGCCAAGCTTGAGGTCTTGGGGTACAATAGGATCACCTTCTTTGGGCAGAACAACTGAGACAGGCTGGTCTCCAATGTTGAGCAGAGCCTCAGTGACGAGCAGATGGGAGGCAAGCCATTTGGGTGTGCTCTGATCTGGCTCCATGGTGGTCGAATTCGAGAGAAGCAACGCGAGAAGGCAGTCCATGAGGTTGCGTCCAATGCTTGGCTCGAGTGTGGGACATTCCGACAGCACAAGGGCTAACAGTCTGCATCGCGTTGCGAGGGGTTCTTCCTTGACGTCCAACGCGCCAGGAGAGTACTCTTTGATATCGTCGATTAAGGAGCGGATCGATACTTCCTGAAGGTCAGGGGATGGGCGCAAGAAAGCCTTGTGTACCTCGAAGATCAACGATGGGTGTTCGTCAACAAGTAACAGCGCCCGTCGAGTCAAGTCTGTCTTTATTGGCTCGCGAGCAGCATTCAACTCCTGACGCAATTCCTCCAAACTCTTTCCTGGTTCCGAAGGAACAGGCGCAGCTGGAGCTTCTTCGACTGGAACAGACGAGCCAGCCTCCTCCGTCTCCATTTCCTCGTCATGTGCGGTAGATTCATCTGGATCTTCGCCAGCAGGTTCGGCGGGCTGCTCGGGTGCTGGGCCAGCTTCATTCGGTTGTTCTGGGTCCGGCTCCGGGTCTGGGTCTGGGGGAAGGGGGAATGGATGAGAAAGGAGTAGCTCTGTGGCCGCTGTGACGTTGTTGTGAGCCCGGGCTAGAGCGCGTTCGGCAGCTGAGCGCGGGAAACCCATGTCGGTCAATTGGCGGATCCGGTTCTCGTCTGGCCCTGTGTTACGCATATGCAGACCGGCAGCGATCCCAATACCTGAGCCTGAGCCGGGAATACTTTCTCCCAGCGATTCGCCTTTAAGCTCCTCGTTGTCCGCAGCGGTAAGCTCAAGGACCAGCTGAACGATAGATTTCACGAGTGTCAGAGGGGCGGGACGGAGCCACGACGATTCCCAAATTCTTTGAATTATAGGGACCGTCGCAAGACGAAGTCGGACCAGGAAGTGGTGGGGCTCAAAGTAGTTGGCATCCGTATCTTTCTTATCGCGAGTCATGACCAAGATTGTCTGCCCGGATTCGAAGAGGGGCTTGGAGGATACGAGAGGGTAGAGAAGGTGTACGGCGACTTTCAAGCCACCCTGGGCATGCACCAATTCCTGGACCATCGACTCGGTTCGGTCCTCCAGCCTGACGTTCGTGACACTGTCGATGGAATCTATGAACTTTGAGCAAACGTCAATGACCGCCTCCAAGCCTCCTTGGCGTTGGAATGACAAGAGTAACACTGTGTGCAGCGTGTTTTGCATAGTACGTTCTGGTGAGTCAACTTGAGCGCAAATCCCAAGAAATGCACTCAGAATGGCTCACCGTCCACCAATAAAACAGTCATCAAGCCAAGCATGACACTGTAGTAATCGAGATAATGTAATTTGTCGCCTGTCATCATCAATTAGTAACCGCCCTCGACTGTCACTCCCTGGAGACTCCCTCACCAGTGATATCCGCCTTGAGCTGGTCAATCATAATGCCTGCAATAACATCCGAGGCACTCAGAATCTGCTTCTTCTGCACAGGATCAGGATTCCTCCTGGCATAGAACAATTTGACGATCGCTGTGCAATGTCAGGTTCAGGATACGAAGCAACTCTCAGGTAGTTGATACTTACATTGGAAGAAAGGGGCAAGAGCACTCGGAAGTCCATGAGTAAGGTGTTTGAGAGCCTTTGCATTCTTATCTCTCGTGGTTTCCTTCTTCAGCGGCAGTGCATTTGTCGAGGACCCAATACCCGAGGGTTCAGTTGCTACACCGTTCGCGACAACGCCAAAACCCGTTGGGTCAGGCAGGGAAACCGAGATGTGACTAGGCGACCTATCCAGTGGCGACCCGTGGCCGCTGATTCCAAGCTCGATGCCCTTTGAAGCGATGTGAGCCTTGAAAAGAATGTTTTCCCATATCGATGCGCGATGCAGAGCGCCCATATCCGTCACCACCTTGGGTGGATCCGACATCAGAGTCTGCAACAAACCAACCGCAGACCGTCCGTGGGCATACCCAGTCGTGGAGAACACGTCCGCCATCAAAGTAACACGAATGTGAAGCACCACGAGGCTCCGGAATCGCTGATTGACTTCAGACAGCTGATCATCTGTCACTTCCAACATTGGGGCAAGCTTTGAATCGGGTGGGAGGTCTTTCCAAAAGTCTTCAGTCTGCGCAAGCGAGGTGCTGACGAGCTTAGAGAGGTAGAAAAGGGCCTCGTTTGGGCCAATCTCTGCCATTGTCCGGATGACTTGAACGATTGAATCGGAAGACACGCTGTTCGCATAGTCGTATGGAAGACAAGGCAAACCGGTCAGCCTTCCGATACGATCTAGCCCATCAGCATTGCGAATGAAATCCTTGCAGTGCTGAGGATGTTGGAAGAGGCCCTCAAGGAACTAGCAAGACGCAATTAGTACATGAGAGGAGTAATGCAGCATAACCACTCACCCTACATATCACATCGATGAACATAACCACGTTGTTGTCGTGGTCCCTCTGTATAGCAGAATCTTCTCCAGGGGCGTCGCCACTGGAGGCCAAGTCTGAGCTACTGTCGGGCTCCCTTCCCTCTGACTCCACCACTTCCATTGTCTCCCTACTGTCGTCGGTTGGCTGGACAGGCAGGAGTCCGTACCACTCCTTTTTGTCCTCTGGGATTACAAAGTTGTTTCCCAACTCTTCGATCTTGCTCAGCGTAGCCGTCACAGCGTCGAACACAGGGGTCTTAAGGGAGGGATGGTGACGAACAAGCTCGTCGATCGATGTACCAATAAGAACTGAGTTCTCCTTGTCACGAAGGATTTTGAGATGACGTTCAGACGTAAAAATAGAGAATATCCCGGGAATGATAGTCGGACGAGCCGAGAGCTGATCTTGCCCAGCTTGATTGAGGCACAAGGCCCCAATAGCATTCGGGATAGCTTGGATGACCTGGGGGATGAGGTGCAGGGGTTAAAGTAACAAATGATGAACGCATAGAGGAGACCTACTTCGATTACCGGCTCCACTCCGGTTTCAATCGCCTTGTAAAAGACTTCGGGCAACCCTGCCTCCTGAATTGTGGGAAGGGAAGTGGGTTCGTTGTGTACAAACGTCGCCATAATGTTCATTGCTGAACTCATCGTCACTTTCCAAATCCAATCCACGTTCATGGGTGACATACCAAGGGGAAGGACACTGGGTCCAAACAGGCCTCTATACTCGATGATCTTCTTGATTGACTGCAACAACGTCGAATCGATCAACCCACGGAGTCCTTCGGAGGTACCGCTAGACTGCATCATGCGGTGTATCGAACGAAGTGTGTGCTTGAGGATAGCGGCGCGAGCGACGGGTAATTCGCCCCACGATCCAAAGATGTCACGAGAGCGGGTCTCATTGCCGTACAATGTGATATTGAAATCGATCTCGTGCTATAGGAATCATGATATTGCCTGCAGACGAAGGAACCAAACTCGTACCTGAATCCTCTCCACGAGAACGTCGACGCCCCTCGCGTTGGAAAATAGCTGGAATGCGTTGGCATATCCATAGAGGACATTATCCACCAGTTGCATCGCCTTCGAGACCAATTGAAGCCTATGAGCAAGCTTGTTCTCGATTATTTGCACCAATAGGGGCACCAAACCAGCGCCAACTATCAGGTTTCCTCCACCTGCATGCTGAGCGAGGTACGTGACGAATGCCAAGAGGGCATCGACGAAGGAGTTTGGAATCTTGGAATCTGGTTTGCTGATATCCAGAATAGTCTTGCGCAAAAGGGACATCAGGATGCCATGATTAACACCTGCATTGACAGCGCCCAAAACGTCCTGGATGCGGCCGCGGTATCTTGCGATCGAATCCAGGGCAGCGATAGCAGCTGTCTGTACGGCAACAGAAATGCCGCGATCGAGTTGTAAGAGCTCAGCGATATGGGTGGTGAGGTCAGGTTCGTAGAGGAAAAGTGAGGATGCTGCCTGACTCTCGCTGTGGGTGTGTCCGTAGATGGCTATAGACAACAATCGGATGACGAGAAGTTTCTCCCGAATGGTTTCATTCCCGGTCACGAGCGCTTTCGCGACGCGCATGCGACAAAGCAACTCAAACTTGTCGTCGTTAGAGAGGGGATGCACCTCGAGGACATCTGCTAGAATTTCCATAACATCCTTGCTCTTCTTCAAAGTCTCCTCGTCAACGTGGATGTTTATTGCGCCGGATGCGAGGGAAGGCTTGCGAGGGGTTGCAGGAGGCTCATCGCCACCTTCCGATTTCTGTTCCTTCTCTTTGTGGTCAGTTCTGTAGTACACGAAACTTACGTCTCGAACCTCTCCTGGAAGGAGATCGACTTGAGGGACGCCACTTGGACTAGCCAGATCGAGGAGGCTGATGCCGTGCTCACGTAAGTTGGGCCAACGTTTCGACAGGGAAAGTAGACGAGGTGTAGAAATGCTTAAAGCAGCTGATACAGCTGGCTGAGCGGAGTACTGCTGTGCTGGGCGCAAGAGGAGGTTCAAAGCAAGAATCAAGACGTCCAAATCAGATGTCAAGAGCAAGCTCATCAACCGCTGCACGTCAATCGGCGGAACATTAGCTACGTGAAGCTCGGTAAGACACTGAGATCCATACGTCATAAGAGTTGAAAGTTTTGCGGTTGGTTGAGTTCTCGAGGAGTAGTCTCTCGAACGAGAGAATGGCGGAGATGGTCTTCTTGGTTGCGGGGGTGTAAACATTGAGTTGGAGCTTGTCGAGGTCGTAGTCGCGGATGGCTTCTTCAAGAATGGCGTCGAACTTGTCGAGAACTTTGATCCAACAATTGAGGTCGGATCGCGGCCATTTCCAAGATTCAATGCTTGCGAGAACATCCGCTATATCATCGTTGGGTGTGTTCGTGAGCTTTGAGATGAGCTCTGCCACCTGAGGGTGCTGTGGGCAAGGGTCAGATGTGAGATGCAGGGTAGAGATTGAGTTAGGGTATGAGGCGAGCTGTCACGTACGGGTTGTACCGCCCTCTTCGATTTCTGGGAGATCTTCATCGTACCGCAGCGAATGCGGGTAGACTAGATGCAGCCTGCAGTTATGAAATGAGAATAATGGCTTGCTGGCAGCTGCGAGTGAAGAATGGAGATGGGGAAAGGAAGAACTGAACTGAGCAAGAGCGACTTGATCCAACGCTGACGACTATGTGGTCGATATATCAGGAAACACTTTCCCATCCCCCTACTCATCAGCTCGCGTCCTCAGTTACTACCGCTGCACGCGAGTCGAACATCTGAAGCGATGGCAAACGGGAAAAGAAAACAAACCAGCGACGACGAGCCAGATTACTCTGGATCAGAATCTGACTCTCAGCCAAAGAAGACTGCAAAGGCGAGGAGCGACCCCTGTCAGTGACCAACTACCCTCAGCTGATTCCGTCAACGTTGCACAGAAAGCAGCCAAACCCGCCGAGGGATCTTCGAAGCCCAAGACGATAAAGAAACCAAAAATTGGCAACACAGATGATGACGGGCCAGTACTAGTGTGTCTATTTTCTATGTTAATGTTCTACTCCCGCTCTCTCCTGACTGCACTACCCCTATGTTTGTTCAGTCTTCCCCTTCGCGTGACCAAGGCAGTCAATCAGCTGTAAAGGTCCTCAAAAATGCAGAGGGTGAAAAGTACGTGGATCTGGGCAAGAAGAAACGCGCAGCGGTGCGCTCATTCAAAGGCAAGCCATTCCTTCAGTCCACCTCACACTCCAAGTCCGCTCATTCGAGTTTCAGGTCAGGTCTTTCTCGATATACGCGAATTCTACGGCACAGATGGCGACGAGAAGCCCGGGAAGAAAGGCATCTCGCTCACCAAAGAGCAGTGGGATGTTCTCAAAATGGGCATGGGTACCATCGACGCGCTGTTCGCAGAACAAGGGAAGAAATGATTGTTTCCTAACTTCGCCGCCAACGCATTGACAGTATTACAAGCACTGTATCACCATATCCATTGTCTGTATATAGGTCCATGTTCGCCATCTATGTATCGAGTATATACTGTACGTACAAACGAAATTAATTCCCATGGTCAGAAAATCAACGAAGAAATAATTGAGGACCATCACGATAGACCAGCAGCAGCTTGATGCGCGCCGAGCAGACCGCGACTCCGGAGACCTCGTAGCCATGCTAGGGATTTTAGCGTGGACGCCTGCATGTCCAATGCAACCTCTAAAAGAGTCATGGTTGAATAGCCTTTGGCAAATCTCCTGCAATGACAAGTGAGATGGAGGTTCAAGGAAAGCGCGACGAGACGTACAACCAGCAACCAATCGTCTTGTATAGTGACCCGAACCAACCATATGAACGAAGACCTTCCTCTTGTATCCGTCTACGATCATCGCGCCATACTGCTGTCATGCAATACTTCGCAGTCACCAAGAATATACGAACACTCGAGTGCGTAGTCGCAAGGGCATGATCCAAGCCCCTGTATATCACCTCGATTGTTAATCCAAAACAGTCATGCGTGCGGTTGACTTGCAACTCACCTGGTCAAATCATTCAGTTTCAGCACCATCAACACCCTTCGAGGAACTCTGCGGAGAACATCTAACACTGAGATGAGTAGCCCCTCGCGATTGATAACCGCATCTCTAATCGCCTCCATCTCCTCCACCGACTGAGGGAGCATGTCGATCATACCGGAGGCCCGCTTGAAAGTGGCGTCAGACGAGTCCTCGTCATCCCATGTTCCCTCGAGCGCGGCGCGGCCTGTGATGGCGGCCTCGAACACTGGGTACTACGACCTTCTCAGTATGGGGTCAATCAGCAACACTCATCGCGACTCACGAGATCAGGTGTAATGTTGCCCACCAACTCTGCATATTTGCGGCGGGCAGCTAGTGTTTGAGGCGAAGCTTTCTCAATGAGAGACAACCAAAGCTTGCTGTAATTTATCCGCAGCTCAGTGTCGAGGTCGAAATACAGTCCATGATCCAAAAGCACGATCTCAAAGTTATACGGGGAACGCGACTTTGGTGGGGCACGTCTAATCAGCAGGTTGCCTGAGAGTGAGAGAAGAATCAGGGGATTGCCACTCGGAACATGTTTCCAAGATCGAATTACCAGGATGTGGATCCTAGTGGGATATGAGCAAAACGTCGCCAATGAAAAACGTCACTCCTCACAGCATGAAACCACCCGTTCAGGAACACCATCTGACTGAATATCCTTGTAAGCTCTATTGCCACCTTATTCCGGTCAATGCCATGTTCTGCCAAGTACCCCAAGTCATCCACCCGCGCTCCCTGGATGAATTCCATGATTAAGACTCGTTTGGTAGCAGAGATCACTTCGGGTATGTAAAGTGACGTCGGAACGCGCTCGAAATCAGCCATAGCACGGTGAGCATTCATCGCTTCGTGGACAAAATCCATCTCTTTAGGGAGATTTTCGCGCATTTCCTCACCAAGCCACGTGAATTCGAACTCGGGGAACCAATATTTGATCCAACCTGTCAATGTTTGTAATGTTCGTAACTGTGGTGAACAATGAAGTGAAGTGAAGCACACACCAAGGGTAACCTCTACCATCTCCATGTCGATGTCACAAAACTCTGCAAGGCGCGGGTGTTGCAACTGTCAAGGGTATATCACGTCAGGCCCCGCACAATCAAAAATCGACTCACTTTAACAGCAACCTTCTTCCCCGACTCTTTGTGTTTGCCGACGTGAACCTGTGCTAAACTCGCCACTCCAATTGGAATGGGGTCAAAGTCGTCGAAGAGCTCCTGGATAGGCTTGCCGATGTCAGACAGGAAGAATGCTTCGATATCTTCGTAGGGCGTCGGTTCGCATCTATCTTGCAAAGGTCGCATTGTGCTTGACCATTCTTTCGGCAGAACCACCCTGTAGGTCAAATGGGAATATGTTGGCGAAGCAAGAACGGCATACGTACAGCGAAGCTATATGTTGCCCCAATTTTATGAAAACACCTGGAACACATAGTGAGTGAATGAGGTCCTACTTCTCTACTCGTGGATATCGATCGCACCTCCATTGGCCAAAAGAGCCTTCAGGACCCTCTTTGCACTACGCGTATGACACTCGGAAACCGCCTGCTGTCTCTCCTCCTCCGAGGAAAAACTGCGAGAAAATGTGCGTTTGTAGTCGATGGCTCCTGCAATTGCAGCCTCTGTATAGTGAGAGTTTCCCCCGGAGTTCCACCAGGGTGTACGACCCATACATCAGCGGTGTACTGTCCGAGAGCAGCATGTCAACATACCAGCTATTCTGGAACAGCGCACGACGGCCAACACGGCGTGTCTGGTTGGCTGGTGGTTTTCGTACGTGACATATCCGGCGCCCGCAAGTAATAGTGTCGTTGCGGGGTAAAGGATCCATGGGTTTGCGCGCGAGCGTTTTGTCGACGGAGAACCCGTTGTCAATGAGCGCCATGTGCGTGGCAATCGTACGCCTGACACGTTTGAGCGGAAGAACAACTGAATAGGT
The DNA here is from genome assembly GCA_038092895.1 of Chalciporus pseudorubinellus. Classification (NCBI taxonomy): domain Eukaryota; kingdom Fungi; phylum Basidiomycota; class Agaricomycetes; order Boletales; family Boletaceae; genus Chalciporus; species Chalciporus pseudorubinellus. The sequence continues at coordinate 45,555 of JBBPRG010000002.1, read as the reverse complement.
TTGAAGAGTGGACGGTGACCATGGCGAGACATGGACGATATCATCAGCGAGTTACAGTCAGTAGCCGGTACGACCTATCATAACTCACACGACCCCGAGAAGGTTGGAACGGAGACCATCGTTCCCGCAGAATTAGACTCGGGATCTAACACAAGCACTAACAACCCTCCAAAAAGTACAGTACCAATAGTTAATGCAAAAGGCCCAGCTTGTCTTGTCGTCGCAACCTCGAGTCAGTCCTCGAATAGTGGCTGGAATGCCTGAAGGTGTCTCTTAGCTCGCGCAGACGTGGAGAAATGGTCGACGCCAACGCACCTTTCTGCCGTCTTTACTGCCGTCTTGCGTAGGCTCTAACTCGTCCTCAAATAGGTCTAAGCTCTCTGCCCCTCCTTCGCCAGGAATATCAGCCTCAACATCCACGTCTTCCTTCTTCACCCTCACGCCAAAGTCAACTTCCTCGCCGTCGCCTTCTAGCATGGCCTCCAGTTCTTCCCGGTCCATGTATTCTACACCGAGACCAGACTCTATGATCGCCTGTTCGTCAGCCTGCGATAACTGCGATTGTGGGAAGAAGAGTGGGGTTTTGGCACGTTGAGTTTGCCTGGGTATCGAAGGCTCTTGTGGCGGGACGAGTTGCGATGACTGTGGATAAAAGAGGGGCTCCCGTGTGCGGAGGATAGAACCTTCACCACCTCTCTTGTCACCATCTCCGTCGCTCACATTCTCGACCTCGACCGTGACTCCTCTTCCGTATTCGATACCAGTTGTGTCAAAAGCACCCGGGTCCCCGAAATCCTCGTTTTGCGAAGCCTGGAAAACAAAGGACTGACTTCTCTGCGTCCGATTGGGGATGAACGATGGTGGTGGCATCGTGTGTTCATCTCTCAACGCCATTGAACTTTCCCTGCTTACGGCTGCAGCACCAGCAGCCTCAGTCCTCTGTACCGCCCTCATCGACTTCTTGACCTTCTCCACGCGGGGTACCTCGCTTCCTGACCTTACTGATGGGGAAGCATTTGAAGACTGCGCTTCGGTGTCGGGATGGGGTCTTTTCTGCGCGCCTGGTCGTTGTGCATTGGGTGTAGACGAATCACGTGCGTTCGCATTTGCATTCGATGACTGCCCCTGGATTTGCGACGTGGATATAACAAAGAGACAGTCGCATTCGTCGCCTTCAATGTCGATGAAAAGAGGCGCAGCAGGGTCCGTGAAACGGAGTTCCAGTGCTGAGCCCATGGATTCAGCGAATGCAACGGTGGCCTGTTGTCGATGCAAGATTTAGCTCTGTAACAAGATGCAGGAGAGCACACAAAGTAACGCACGTTAAACTCTCGCAAATGGAATGCGATGGTGATAGGTGGATCATCTATTTCGTACACATCGAACTCGTCGGCACTGATGGTCAGCTCTGTAGCGAGCTGTGCTCTACCTGAGAGTGGGCTTGAATAGTCAGATGTCAATTTGTGGGTGTTACTGACCTTTGGCGTCTATAGACGATTCAAGACTTTTGACCTCAACATCTGTATCTCCAAATGTCCATACAAGCTGAGGATCAGTTTTCATCCCACGACCGTTGGAGAAGTGCTCAGTAATATCTTTGATGGCTCTTGGGCCAATCGTCAGTCTGGATTCATTCGTAGAGTCCGGGACACCAGGTGATAGGAGAGACGTTGGTATGAGGAGGGGCAACCGATGAGTTTTCACGATGCCTGGGGAGGGATGAGAGAGGTTGAAATGTTCGGGGTGGATCTTATGCTCACCATGCTTGCAATGTAGCCGTACGATGAGCCGGCTTTCCAACGTATCCTCATCTTCCTCTGGTTCTTCGTTAGCTGAACCCTCTACAATCACCAACTCGCACCGCTCAACGTTTTTCTCAACGGTCCTGTGTTTGAATATCGATAGCAACGTCTGGGATCACTGAATTGATGCATATGCGAACTCAAGACGCGCCTCAAACGCACCTTTGTGAGCAATTGGCCTTTGACGTCCTCAACTTCATCGGCATTTGCAGTCGACGAGCCCGCTCCGTTCGTACCACCACCTACGCGATATCTAGAGAAGAACATCTTTCCATACCTAAACCGACAGTACGCGGAAAGCGATGAGTTTGTCGCGCTCAGCGTGAAGTGCTCTGAGTCCGCGTATATGACGAGCTCATCGCCGTATCGCGAAAGACAAGTTAGTGCCCTGATGAACGCTTGTCGTTAAATGAGTCTGTAGCTGAACGGTAGATGTATTGACGACGCACGTTTGAGTGCAGCGGCATTGAGTGTCGCCTGCATCGTCGTGGACAGTGACCAAGTTTGATTTGACTCCCCTGAGAGCGCGTCGGTGGCTCGGTCACCACCGTGACTGTGTCCGACGTCCACCAAGCCTCATCCAGCAACTTTATCGACATGCCGCCAGTCAAACTGGCCATCGTTGGCGGTGGGCCATCCGCTTTCTACGTAGCGTCGCGGTTGCTCTCGCTCGTGAGCCACGCTGACCCGAGCTCACCGTCCCTCAGAGTCCACCTATTCGATCGCTTGTGGGCACCACACGGCTTAGTTCGTTACGGTGTCGCTCCAGATCATCCCGAGGTCAAGGTATGTGCACGACACTGAGCTCGCTCGTCACTGTCTCTCACAGCGTCCAAGAACTGCACGCACAAGTTCGACCAAACTGCGACTGATCCCCGCTTTCGTTTCTTCGGAAACGTCAACCTGGGCAGCTCACCGTCCCAGTCGATCCCCCACACACTTGCCTTGCCACTCGCATCCCTCCTCCAGAACTATACGCACCTTCTCTTCGCAACGGGATGCACGCTTCCAACCCTTCATCCAGCTATACCGCCATCCACGCATTGCATTCCTGCGCTCTCCCTAGTTCACTGGTACACTCAACACCCCTCCAATCCACCACCGCCCGCGCTCGACAAAATCACACATCTGACTCTCATAGGCAACGGAAACGTTTCCCTCGATGTTGCTCGTATGCTCCTCACCTCACCCTCTGTCCTCAAGCAATATGACGTCCCGGAACACGTTCTCCAAGTCCTCTCCCAGTCTACCGTGAAACACGTTTCTATCATCGGCAGACGCGGTCCCCTAGAGGCCGCTTTCACCAACAAGGAATTGCGTGAGATGATGCAGCTCTCCGACGCTTCCATGGTCCCTCTAGATCCTTCTCTTCTTTCCATCCCAAACGACGTCACCCCAACGCGCCAACAACGTCGCACCCTCGAGCTTCTTCTCAAAGGCTCCCAGAATAAGTTTGGAAGCACGCCTAAAACCTGGTCTCTCGGTTTCTATCGCGTACCCACTGCCCTCGCGCCTCACTCTTCTTCAGAGACGGCCGAACTTAGTCTCGCACACACTCGTCTTGATCCTTCTACTGGTCGTGCGATCACAACCGAGCAGATTTCCATGCTCTCTACTTCCGTTGTCATCACATCCTTGGGCTTCCATGCTGACCCATCCACCGCCTTCTTCGACCCCTCTTCGAAACACCTTCGAGCACGTGGGGGCCGTATTCTGTTGGCCGACGGTACAGCCCTGAGAAATGTATATGCTTCGGGATGGTGCGCGAATGGCGCCAAAGGTGTGCTAGCGACAACGATGATGGACGCCTACGCGGTAGCCGATACCATTCTATCTGACATTACTTCTGAACATGCGAAGGTCGGGGCCACGGAGACATCGCCGTCCGAAGATCATGAGACAGAGTGGTCTGAGGATCTCATGCTGAATCCTAATCCCCATCCCGAGGACCCGCCTGAAGAGATCATACAGGGTATCAAGGACGGGGTGGTCACTCAGTATGAGGATTGGAAGGCCATTGACGCCGAGGAAGTTCGTAGAGGTGAACTCCTTGGAAAAGAACGCGAAAGGATGGGATGGGAAGCTGTGAGGAACTTCCTCTCACACGCACGATGAGACAGCTTGCTCGTCTGAAACCGTTAACCCATTAGTTCTCCTAGATGTACACATCATATCCTAATACCAATATAACATCTCCTCCCCTCGGCTTTCGGCGCCCTACTCGGGGTAGCCGACGACTTCCTCGCACTTCAATCACCCCTCTGGAAAACCGGGTGAGGCAACGGCCGCCGGGGTCGCTTCGCTGTCGACGTTGGTAAATTCTTTAAATTATTGAAACCGGCCGACTTGGGAGGTGCATTGCGGCGCCCATTATTCTGCAAGTGAACATCTGCAATCAGCCCACCTGCTTTGTGCATGGATATGACTAACCTCTGCCTCTTGCTTTTGCTTCGAATAGAACGCGAACAAATCTCCAATCTGCTGCTCGACCGCCTGCTTTTCTTGATGGAGTCTTCCAACATCCTGAGTCATAGCAGCCACTTCTCGGCTCAGTTCCGCTTTGAAGTGCTCAACGTGCGCTATGCTGGATCAGAAGTCGTGACTTTTAACAAAGGCAGAGTTCAGCTTACCCTGGACATTGATAGCTGTTGCCTCTTTCATAGCCTCTACGAATCTCAATCTTTCACCGCGGATCTCGTTTGTGAGCTCTGTGGGAGATGGTTTGGGAAACCGTCAAGTTCGATACCGAGTGTGGTGTGCGTACCAGTTGACAAGGCTCTGAGCATCTGCTCTTGTTCGTGTCGCTGTCGATGAATGATCTCAAGCACTGACTCTGTCACTACGACCCCAAACCATCGTTCTGCATCAGCGGGGGCTATCAGAGAGCAAAGCGAGCCAAGTCTCACCAAGAGCTTTCCGCTGTTCTCCACCATTCTTCATTTGCTCTTGGACGGCATTCACTAGTTCACCAACGGACGCCTGCAATTGTTCTTCACCCTGACCTTTGGCTTGGATAGAAGAAATGAGCTGTCTAATCTCTCCGAGCATTCCTTGGTGGCTAGTATCAGCAGTCTCGTTTTCCGAGGGAACGCCAAGATGAGCGCAAAGTTGTTCGACGTTTGCGGCGACTGATTGGATATGGATAGTTCCCCCGTTCACAAATACGTCGAGCCACTATGAAACCGAAACAGGATCAGTGAGTTCCGAGTGACTTGGAGGTTATCGGGGTATGCTTACCGAGTTCAATTCATTCAGATAGCGAACGCTATCAGCTTGTTGGTCGAGCTGGAGTTTCCGTTGTTCCTCCCCCGTTTTTAGATGATCCAAGACCTCTTGAAGCTACGAATATCATCAAGTCAATGGGGGGGCTCGATAACGGAACCAGTAAACCGTACAGACTTTCTCTGAATCAATGTGCAAAGTCCCTTGTTGAGACGGGGGTACATCCTGGGTCTTCTCGTTGGAAGCCGAGGCGGCACTGGATTGATACAGAGATGCAAGCTCTTCGAGTTTCGAGTAAATGTCTGACACTTCCACGCAAGGCTGGTGAGGCGCGTTATGAAGACTGGTCTCAATCGGCGATGCTGAAGGGAGCGAAGATGGACCGGAAGGTGGCTGCCTGGCCTCTTGCAATGCCTGCAGTCGAAGTTGTGTCTGTCCTTGTTCGATCGATGCCAACTTTTCAATGAGAAGGGGGACCTGCATCGCAAGCTGGGACTGCAACCCCTCGAACATCTTCACCATCGAATCTATCTGCGGCCCCTCCGAATTCGCCGAAATCTGCTTCTTTATCTCTTCGAGTCTCGTCAAGATGGCCTTCAAGTTTGCGCTATCGACTTTGGGTTTCGGCTCAGGGGTTCGCTTGGCCCCTGCAGCCACTGCTCGTCCTAGCATAACCTGCATCTCATTCGGGAGATTGTGTATGTCTCGCTGGAGAGAAATAATCTGTTCACCCAATCCAGCAGATTGATCATAGTGTTTCGCAGCACTATCCTTGATGAGCTCCGCCAACGGCGCCAGACGAGGTTCGATGCCCACAACCAAGGGCAATGTCGCTGGGTTCTCGCCATGTTCGCGAATCGCAGGCTCGGAGAGTTCTGCTCGTATTGTATGTACAGGTGGTGGAATCGACGTCGATGCTTTCGTCGGCGAACTGGGCGGCGTCGGCACCGCGGGCAAGTCACGCTCCAGATGTCTCCTCTTGAATGGACTCTGAATCCGGGCAGAAGTTATCCCCGAGGCCGGCGTGTTCGGAGGTTGGGGCAGCGGGATCACGATAGAAGCATCTGTCGAGGGCGTCGCGGCGAAGTTGCTCAAAGTGTCGGCTCCATGGTCTTCCTGAAGCTTTTCGATCGCTGCAAATGCTCGCACAGTGCCCGTGGAACGGGTGGTTCGCGCACGCCGGAGAGCGGTGCCCACACTCGAGGTAGAGACGGTCGTCGATGCTGGGCTTGCTGGTTCTGAGCGCTCGATTTCGGCAAGGCGCTGAGTGACAACGGAGAGTGTCCCAAGATTGGCGATGGAAGGGCTTTTGGAACGATAGTGGGAGGTGGTGGAGAGTTGGGAAGGAGGACGGGGTGGCAAGAGAGACAGCGGAGACTGTGGGAGGCGGGAAGACTTGCCAACTGGAGTCGTAGGCGACGTATGTTGAGCAGACTCGGTGGTAATACTATATGGAGCAGTAGAGGACGTATATTGTGAGCTTGTCTCTTCGGAAGGGGAGGGGAGTTGCAAGTATTGGTCTGCTTCATGGGGCTTAGAAGAGACATCCGTTCTGATCCTAGAGATTTCACCGTGCTTTTGGCCACACGGGGATGTACTGCTTTTCTCTCGCGAACCAAGGACAGTGTCCCTGTGGCAACTGCGTGAGCTTCAGATAAGGAAACAGACGGTGCACCTCACCAGATCGCACCAACCCATCGGGCTCGGTCCTGGCTAGACGTAGCAGCAAATGTTTCTTTCAATGAACCCCCAAATAACAACTCAAAGGTTTTCGGTTCCTCTTCAGCGCTGGGCAACAAGGCTCGTTCGTCTGGATCCATGTATTTTGAGGACAGAGAACGGACATCCGTAAATCCATCCAAGGAAATCACGTGGGTGGACGGGTTTTCATGCATCGTATACCATGTTATAAGCAGGTGGGAGTCGTGTAAGGAGACTGTGCATGACAACCAAACAGGAAGGCGATGCGAAGATGAGGACCTTGAAAGGTAAAGCAGAGGGCCGGCGAGCAGTGAACCGGTGTTGCTACGAGCTAATGCTATGTCTTTCCCGGAAGGCTGGGAGACAACCTGGGGTATGGGTTTGAGGTGTGGTACGAGCTCTTCGAGTCCTGGCGGGAAGGCTTCATCAGGTTCAGGACTGTGATGTGACAGAGAGTAATCCCCGTCGTCGGTTTCCTTATCCTTCTTCTTTTTGAAGACGGACATGAAATTACGCAGTGAGTTGCTCAAAGATCGTCGCTTGCTCTTCTGCGGCGCAATAGTGAGAAAGGGACGGTGCATCTCCCGCGAGTCGACCTCAGAGGCTGCCTGAGCAGAGCTAAAAGGCCCCTTGAACTGGATGGTCGAGGCCGCATCTGTTATGGCTTCGAATCGATGAATCAACTGTTTTGTCGACTGACGACGTTGCATCAGGGGACGATCCGAGGTTTGGAATCGCTCAGTTGACAGGTAAGGCACTGGAACTTTAGAGTCTCTGTAGTCGCTCGAGTGCGCGACAGGCTCGGAAGTGTGATACACCGCATCATATACAGTGGGCCTCGTGCTCAGTGGGAGATCCATCTTCCGAGGACCTCCAACACTTAGCAGTCGGGGTCGAGGAACATGCAATTGCTCTCCTGGGATATTAGGGAGATCAGTGTGCATTATGCTCGTTCTCGACAATTGTGCGTGATACGAACGCAACGCACTTGATCTTATGTCGCCGATACTGGGCACGGGAATAAGTGTTCGCGGTATAGCTGAGGGGGTGACCTTGACAGTGTCGTTGTGAGATGAAACCCACTGGAAGAAGTGATTTCAGTTTCAATCTTGACTGAATTACGCGATCTTCCGCAAGCAGTCGGAAAACAAATCCCTATAGCTACCCAAGAGTTGCAAGGTGATACCCAGAGCTCACTAAAGTCGTTCAGGTCCTTATATCGGTGTAAGAATTATACGTGCCTTGCCATTGGCAGAGTATCCGTGGATTGAATGGCGATTATACATTGAGATGGGTAGTAAATCAAGATAAAGTATGTAATGTTTAGTGGCTGGCAGGAGATGCTGTAGGGGGTGTCATGTTTTCCGGTACTGCAGACGATCCTGTTAACGGGATGGCACACAAGAGAGAAAGAGCACGTACTCGGAGGTAGTTGTGGTCGCGTGCCCTCGCTGAAGACACGGGATAGCAGGACACCGACACCCTCGAAAACGCCAAGTAGTATGCCACAAGCAACGGCAGATCCCAAAGCAGATCTTGGACCACCTGGAAGAGGATGAGTGAAAGGTTTGAAAAAAGGAAAATGACATCAAGGTAGAAATTGGAAGTAAACTCACTGCGAGCAGCCAAGCAACCGCCAGTCATGAAACCGGATATGATGGCATTCCAAGCGTCCTCCTTTTGCCGCCAACCCTTGACAGCACAGTCGAATGTCGAGAACATGCCACCCCACACACCAAAGTTGCCTCCCGTGACGGGTGCCCGGGCTTTTATTGTCGAAATGGCGCCCACCAGACGCTCGCCCTGAGGTGTGCTTTCGGTGAGCAAAAAAAGGACGGAAGTAGCCAAAGACCTACTCTTGGTGAATTTCGAGCACCCTTTATGCCATGCCATATACCACCGCCAACAGCACCCATGGCAAAGGCACCTCCGAAGTCATTGAGGATGACCCATGGGCTAGGAGGAGGTCAGCTGTGTCCGGAAGGGGTGTATTGAGCTCACCAAGGGTCTCGTGTGTGGTCTGCGTGGGACATGGGTGAAGTGAGACGAGTATTCTAATAGCGAAGACTTGTCACTCAGGCTGGACTGAGGAGGGAAACTTTTCTGTTGAGGGTAGGCCTGGAAAGGTGCACGTGACCGCGCCCAATTAAACGAGGCTCGGAGTGGTCAAGGTTCAGCGGGCAGTGATTCACCGGAGTGGACGCGTCGTGGACAGCGTTGAGGTCGACGACGACGAGCAGCGGATCAGTGAGAGACTGTAGCGCTCGCTGAGAATGGCTGGTGCGATCCGCAGATTGTCGCAGGTGTATGTCGAACTACCCCCGTCGCGGACCCCACATCTCCCGCACGTGTCATCAGCTGGCCACAAAGAAAACGCGTTGTCTCCCTCATCTTCCACCCAGATGACATCCAGCACTCTCTCCGCCCCCTCGGCCAATAAACGCAAGCTCGATGTTGACCTCCCCGTCGCAGAACAGCCAGCGACGAAGAAACTCAAGTCGCCACACCCGAAGGCCGTCGTCATGCCACAGTCGACAAACGCGACGGAAGAGTATCCGAACGGCTTCGTCTACTGCCACCAGTGCAACAAGAAACGCGATGCTACAGGTCCGCTCTCCGTGTCTCTCGCCACACCGTTCGCTCACGTCCACTCCAGTAACTATCCGCTGCACCGCAACGGACCACAAGGGTCGCAGGTGTAACGCAAAGTACTGCAAGCCCTGTCTCAAGAATCGTTATGGTCTCCTTCTCGAAGATATACTCGCCGACGGCGAAACTGAACAAGACGAACATGTCCATGGCGAGGGTTATCACTTCAAGTAATTCCGCCGGCTCTTGCCATATGCCAGAAATTGATGAGTTCACATCAGATGCCCACGCTGCGATGACGTCTGCAACTGCGTTGCCTGTAGAAAGACAAAGGGCTTGCAGCCCACAGGGTTCGTGGCAGTCGGCTTCCCTTGAGCGAGACTCACACTACACGATACAGGAATCTTGCAAACGCCGCACGCCAATCCGGTCTCACCTCCGCAGCCGATGTACTTCGTCAGGACCCTAAAGCTGCTGTGTGTCTGGTCCTCTATGATCGTGAATCCAACTAACTTGTCACATAGGGTCCGATGGCACATAAGCCAGGTGAGAAGAAGACCGAATCACAAGCAGCGCAAGAAGTATCTTCAAAACAGGACAATAACAAGTCTCGTTCCGTATCTGTGAAGGGGAAAACCCAACCAGCTCAACGTACTAAATCGCAGGCGGGGTCCAGCACCAGACCTGCCAGGAAGCCCAAGCCTGCCCCACCAAAGCCGCTCGCAAAGCCAATCTGGACAAGTGTCGATGTTGCATTTTCTCAAAGTGAAGCGGAGGAACGCATCAACGTCCGCGAGTTTGCCTTGCGATTCTCTTCGCTCTTGGATCTCTCCCGGACCCATCTGGAAGAACTAGACGAACTCAGGTCATCGCGAAACCGCACTTTAGAAGAGGAAGACGAAGGGCTTGTCCCGTGGGTCAGTGAAGCCTGTGTCAAGTCTCTCATCTCTGGTCTCTTGAATATATTAGATGCCAAGGGAGAACGTGAGAAGGTGCGTTTGATTGTATATCCGTGCTTTATGCTTCTGACTCCAAGTGAACACGCAGCATGTAAAAGCCGCTGTGAAGTCCGTACGAGAAAGCGGCTCGCACCTTAACAAGATATGGGCTGCTCTTGCGACACTCCGTGACCGGCAAGAGAACTCTGCCTCTTCACGCGCGCTTTCTGCCAGTCTCTCTGTTTTTTTCCCAAATCCTTTACCTGCCCCGGAGTCTGCCTTTATCATACGAACTCGTAGCGGAGCGAATCAGTCCCATATAGGGACTATCAATGTGTTACGCACAGCCCAACTTGTTCCCGTCGTCTCTGCACTCGTGGATGCTGCAGTCGAGTCCGAAACAGTTAGGCAGGAAATCGAAGCAGGTGTTCAAGAATCCAAAGAACGCGTAAAAGAGGCACGAGAAGCACATCGTCTCGAGAATGAACGATATGAACAGGAGAAGGATCGTGAAAAATCACGAGGGAAAAGGGTAATCCCTCACCTCCGCTTTTCGACGCTGTTTTGTTGACAAAACCTTGCAGCTGGACAAGTCACGGACAGAATACCACAAGCGCGTCGTGGAGGGTATCGACGACGCGTTAAAGGTGGCATCGTACGCCTATATTCCTCGCATCTCACCTCTGGGAAGGGACATGGAAGGGCGCATGTATTGGGCCCTCGCACCAGGGATCCACGAACGTGAAGACGCTCTTGACCAGCTACAGTCATACTCTCAGGGACGTGCCCGCAAATCCTCAAGAGGTCGCCGTAAACCTGTCGTACCATCCGAGGACGAACGTAGCGCTCTGAGGAAGTGGTGTTGGTTCGTTGCCGTGTGGGGCAAGAGACCTCCTGCTGCAGAACGTACCATGGTTCACGACCCTGACGATAGCGAGGATGAGAACGACGAAGAAGAGGGAAACGACGAAGAACAATGGTGGGGGTTCTGGGAATCTGAAGAAGTTCTGAAGTTGGCATCTTGGGTCCACACCAAGGCCGACCTTGAAGACATGTCTATCTCGAACGCCGCCATTGCTTCTGAAACCTCCACCCAGGTCTCTACGTCGGATGTAGATATGGAGGATCTGACCGACTGCGAGAGCTCTGACGACGAATCAGAGGTCGGCCCAATACCGACCAAAGGCGAAATTACGTCTCTGGTCAAAGAATTGGAACAATACGCATCACTCCTCCGATGTAGGATCCGGAGGGATGACGAGATAGAGGATAGTCCCTTGCACAGGAAATAGAGGCGCTGGTCCAGCTGCTCATAGCTATTATACCTGCGGCGCAGAGCGTTCTTGGGCGGTTTAAATTGAGTATGCTATATTTCTATTTGTTAATAAAGTAACTGCCAGTTTAGATAGACTACTTGAGTTGGATGCACGTCTAGTTTTGATACTTATGCATATACATACTTTAAGCATTCATGTCAGTCTCGCATAGATGTCGTTGCTGTCGTTAGATGTGGTCTGTAAGTCTTGCTAGAAGTTCATCATCGTTGATCGGACGCTCAATGCATCTCGAGAGTTGCTCTGCGAGGCGGACAGCCAGCACGTGTTTACACTGGTGGAAGGATGAGCACTAATTGAAGCTGGTTTGAAGCGTGCAGGTTTACCATCAAGTGGGATTCGCTCATCAACACTGCGAACGCGAACGCTGGGCAAGTGCAATAGCAAGAGACGTTGGGTGACAAGCTGAGCAAGGGAAAGACGCTGTACGTCGCGGTGGACCCAAGCACCTCATAGTGGCACCTCCCCCACGGTGTTCTGTATTTTAACACTACAGAACGACGTGTGCGACAAGTGAGAGTGGGGGTCGCGGTTGTGGAGTAGGGTGAGCGCTTACCACTCTCGCGATCGACGAGGTCCAGAGCAGCTAAGATCGTCGTGTCTGGAAACAAGGCACGGAGCTTGTCGATTCCTTCCTCGACTTCCGAAGGCGTATCAGGGGCGCGGAGATCAGTACTGGGGCGGGTGGTAGGGTTAGAAGGTCGTGCTTACGACTATCTTCGTCGATGGTGCTGAGGATGGTTTGCACGATGTGTCCTAGCTGCGGAGTGGTGGTTCTAGTACTAGACTCGGAGGACATCATGATCGTGGAGGGCAGCTGCTATTGCCTGGCGATGACCAGCAACTTGGGCTGTATCCAGCATGCGAAGAATGCGGGATTGGCTTGGATCTTTGTGGTTTGTGGCAAGCTACGTATGTCAACAAGGCTCATACTAGTATCTAATCTTGATTTGCTACACCATATCCTGCCAGTCAACTGTCGGTCCAAGTCGTCCCCGTCGTTTAGGCTGGACTATCACTATTATTTAAACTCAAGCTCTTGGTGTAAAACGAACTTGAAGATGGCCCCTTCCGACTACCTTTTCGTCTTCGCTCAAGCCCACGAAGAATTTCGTATCCCAGAACTTCGGTCTATAGCAGAGCTTCATGACTTCGAGATTGGCTTCAGTCATTATGCCGCTGAGGACATCCCAGAGGCCGTCAAACGACCGTTCATGATCCTCGAACTGCAGGAAGAAGAACACGCGCGACTTCTCGCCAAAAGATGTATTTTGGTCAAGTGCGTCCCACCCCTCGTCGCGTGCCATCAGAACTACCACTCACCCTGGCTAGGTCAATCTACGAATTCTACGCCCAGGGGTCGACGTATCCTCAGTTGCACGAAGCCAACGAACGCGCTCGATCGCTATGGGAGCGCTATGTCCCAGACGCGTCTTTCAAGTTTACAGTGATTGGATACAATCATGGCATCTCTCAACGTCGACAGCGCCAAGTCATCGAGAGTTTTTCTTACATGGATTTTTTGGGAAAGATAGAGATGAAGCACCCTGAGATCACGCTCGGGGTGTTCGAAGAATGTGCGTCGTCCACGGGGAACGCAGCTCCAAGTTCGATGATGATTGACATGACAGATGTTGGTTTTAGATGAGGACGATCGGCGACCCGATGGGAGCCGTAACGTAGACGGTCAGTTTAGACAGGCTTACTTTGGCAGGTTGGTGCGTTTTGCTCACCGCGTGCACTTTCTGTCTTGTCGTTTGGTTGAAGTGAGTCTCTGTCATCGCAGATAGCGGAAGGTATTGCTCGTTCACTCATCAGGACGTTCGATGTGAAGAAAAGACAATACTTTGGAAACACAAGCATGGAAGCGGAGATATCGTTGTTGATGGCGAATCAGACGCAAGTGAGTTGCACTAGCCGCGACAATTGATCAGAGCACACAATCTCTCCATAGGCTTCACCAGGGAAACTCATGTATGACCCATTCATTGGGACCGGAAGCATGGCATATGTATGTCCACCCTACATTCGTCTCCAGATACATCTGCATGAACGTGGCATGGTTACACCCTTATCAGACAACAGCATTCTTTGGTGCACATGTATATGGTTCCGACATTGATGGAAGGCAAATGCGAGGAAAAGGTTTGTGCCTAGTCTTTCCCGCTTTTATCTCGAGCGGCTTGGTGAAACGTTGGTCGATTCCTAAGCCAAAACACCCGGTATCCTTCGCGCCGCTGCGCAGTATGGCGTTGCCCAGCGGATCATGGATCTTTGCACATTCGATATAACACATCACCCCTGGAGATGTGGGTCACTTTTTGACGCCATCATCACCGACCCACCTTGTAAGTTCATCAATTTGTTTGCTCTGTAACATGAACTATATCTGAGGCAGAGAGCAGATGGTGTACGTGCGGGCGCAAAGCGTCTTGGGCGGAAAAGGCTGCGGGAAGACAGGCCTCCCCCTCAGATTCCGCGACTGTGAGTTTCCTGCTGATCCGACGGACTGGGTAAGACTAAAACCACCGACATCTGCGTATCCGAACCATGTGGTTCAGTGACCCGGACGAACCGTACATCCACCCAACGAAGCCCTACGAGCTTTCCGCGCTAATCGCCGATCTCATCCTCTTTGCCCGTTACCTCCTCAAACCCTGCGGTCTCCTTGTGTTTTTCCTTCCAACGGTGACAGAAACATATGAAGAGGTCGATATTCATGCTGCGTTATGCGAGGGGACGGAACTCGTGGCGAATTCGGTGCAGGGGTTTGGGAGCTGGGGGAGACGGGTAAGTGTTGCCAGCCTGGGAGGCAACGGCCTGTGCTGACCGGACGTGCATAGCTCATCACGATTCGTAAGATAACGACGGAGAACTATCCACCGCCTTCTTTCGATTCTGGTGATGCAGCTGTAAACGAACATGCTCCTGCACACAGAGATTTCCGAGAAAAGTATTTTCAGGGGTTCAAGAATGTAAATGAATAGCTTGCGGGTGATTTCTCAAACCTAACGAGCGGATAACTGGTCGCTATGTAGTATCATAGCATTATCGTGCGTCATCGTTGCGTAGGTACTTAGTACGTCTGGATGGTTACACGATGCACGGGTCGGGGCCAAGGTGTAGCACTGCGTCGTGTAGAATTTAAATGGTAAACAGTAATTTAAACATGGCAAAGGAGAAAGAAGGGTACATACCACCCAGCGTATGACGAGGATCCGAATAGACCTGACCTGCGTCTAATGTGCATGCGTATGTGTGCCCAATTATACACTGCTCTAGTTCTTCCGATTTCTAATTACTCGACAGCCTCCTTTTCGAGGCTCACAGGCGTGGAGCCTTTTTCCTTGTCCGCCGTCACTTCTTCGACAACCCCTCCGGCTTCTACTCTAACATCAGGCTGCGAAGAGGTAGGAACGATGGCGCGGCCCACTGCCATGGCCTCATCCAGCTCTCTACGGACCTGCTTTGCACGCAGGAAAAATACAAGCGCGCCAAACACCATTACGACAGTCCCATGGAGAATAAGTGCGTTATGCATGCTGTACGGCGGGTTGGGAGAACGGAGAGCGCCTTCGGCTGTGTTGAGCGAGACCGTCAGTGCGCGTGGCAAGAAACGAAAGGGAAGCATACCCAGGATGAGAGCGATACTACACAAATTTGCGCTGTTGTACATCAATACGACTAGAGCAGCTTCTCAGAAGGAAGTGAATGCTTACAAGGCCCACACAACAGCTGAACTTGCTTCTGCGTTCCTCGTCAACTCGACTCCAAGGTCCAGACCAACAGGAAGCATTGAGACTGAGGAAACCCCGATAAGGACCATGATAACAAAAAGTGCTGCCGTGTTATTGGGACGAACTTGAAAATGGGGTGTAAGTCCAAGGACTGAGAGTATATATATATATAAAGAGGAAACTTACCAGCCCAAATCAAAGATAACCAACTGCCTGCTATTATCGGGATGAGAATCTTCAAAGCAATGCCCAATCTGTGGGTAAACAGTCGATCGAAGAGGGGCGAGGTAATGAGCGAAGCGAGCATTCCAGACAACAACAAAGCCGCGCCAAAGAGTCCGGCAGTCAAGCTGGAATATCCTGCGGGGATCTGAGATGGGATTATTGTAAAGTCATGGGTGGGCCTGAGGAAGCAGAATGGTAATAGTGGGATATGCTTACAAACCATTCGCCTGACAGTACGGCAAGAGTGTTCGTAGCAGCAACAAACACGCCGAAAAGAATTGTCGTTATGACGAAGTCGACTCGTTCGCGGAGGGACATGTACGCCGCTTGTGATACCGGCCGACCCAAGAGTGCGCGGCAGAGAGATGAAATTGTCTTTCGCTGTTTCACGCCCGCGTACGCTGGGGAAGAAGAGATGAATCAAGAAAAGTGAAAAAAAAAAATACAGGAGATCATACTCGGAGGAGAAGGTGGTGCTTCGCTGATCGATAAGATAATGGGGGTCACAGATGTGGCAATGATCGCCAACACCAATATCTGCAGGAAGCGTGAAAGAAAGGTTGAATACGTGCAATGAATTGCGAGGGCTTTGGAGTGATCGAGAAGTAGAAAAAAAGGGACTAACGGAACGGCGAACAGTTCCGAGGAGGGGAGAGACGACCTGGCCTAGTGAACAACCGATCGGATCGGCTGTGTGACAAGCAGATGAAAAAGATGAATATGAAGTAGCGCAAACACAAACCGATAGCGATGACCATGGTTGCGGTGAGGCGGCCATCAAGATCGAACCATCTTTCGGAATACATGGGACCAAGTACTTGGAAGATTGGTTGTGCCATTGCGGAGAAAACCTATTAAAAGGATATGGAACGAAATGAGGATAAGGAGTGATACGCCGTGAAGTGGCCGTGTACCTGACCGAAGATAAGCAAGGTATAGGCAGAGGATGGGGACAAAGAAGATATTGTGCCGGCATAGCGAACCCAAGCGGAGATGAGTGTCAAGAGTGCACCGAGTTGAGCCTAGGTTGGGGAAAAGAATGAGAGAAGAGAGGGAGGTGATGGAAAGACGTACGCATCGAGCGATGCCGAAGCGAGAGGTGAAGACAGGGACAAGGAGAGAGACTGGAATGTATACACAGGATACGATATTACCGAGCCAGTTTACCTGGGTTACAGAGATGCCGAATTCATCGGCAGCTGGGAGGAGGTGAATTGAGACAAAGATTGGACAAAGGCGAAGGAAAGGTAAGCACTCGCTATGGATATCGGTCCGAACCAACAATATGACATGGTGGTGACTGTCCCAAAGATGAACTGCGAAGTGGGTCATGATGATGGGGGTCCAACGAGTGTGGATGGAAAGACCTACGAAACCGAAGAGACCAAAGAATCTTTCCTTGTAGAGCCTATATCCCACATTTTGTGTCGTATCTTTACCTGAACTCGGAGAGACAGTGCCGACTGGAGGGAGAGACATGGTGGTTACTCGGAGGAAGGACGAGTAGAACGAAAGGAATAAGTATTTAATAAGAGAGCGGGTATCGAGTAGAAACCGAGCAGAAACCGCCCATCTCGGTACAACTGAGTGTTGCCGCGTAGCGAACCGAAGTGTCTTTTGAACATTGAGTCAGCTCGACGTAGCGAGGCTTACCGAAGTGAACTGCACTGACAGAAGTTAGTTCGATTCGATACTCCGAGTCCCGGATGGCAATGCTATGGCCAGTAATGGATACACTAACGGATGACGCAATGTTACTTACCATTTCTGGACTCGTGGGAGTATCATCGCATCACGCGTCTCGATGTCACGTTACCAGTTCATTAACATTGTCGACCTCGACCTCAAGGCATCTTCGTGGCGAATTCAAAGATGGCTCCAAAATTACCCCAAGATAAGAACACAAAGTTGACCGACTTTTTCCCCCCAAGACAGTCTTCCCGCACCCCATCCTCGCCACCAATGCCATCCTCCAGCCGTGCGGCAACCGCGGCAACAACGGCCACCAAGACACGCCCCCTCGCGTCTTCATCACGCCCAGCCACGCGGGCGTCAAGAGCCGTCGTGTACCAGACCCCTGTGGCCATGGCTTCGAGTAAGTCTTTGTCCGCCAGCACCCCCCGGCGACTCACCTCTCTCTAGGTCCCCACCAATTACGCAGCGCTTCTGCCATGACAACACGCAAACGTCTTCGCTCACCTGATCCAATCCCGAGCTCAATCCACATTCTTGACACCCCTCCCCACAAACTAAAGTCCCCAAGAAAGATCAAAACACTCGACTCAGATTTAGACCATCTCGAGCGTCTCAAGCCTTCGGTCATCGTTACTTCTCCTTTCTCCCCTCGAAAAACTGCTTCTCAGAGGTCCTCGTCGATCCGCGTCCATGGCACAACGCGCTCTATCCGCCACACCGCCTTTACAGCATCTCCATCCGACACCAGTAAGCTAGTTGTTTATAGTAGTCAGTCTGACGAGACGGAGCTCGCCCTCCCCGTCACAGAATCCCGTGACATCGGAAAAGTCGTACAAGATGTTCAGCGCTGGAGACAAAAAGCGTTCGGATCCTCAAATACCCCTGTACGACCCCCTCCAGATGATGCTATGGAAATTGATCCCCTTGCATCTCCTCCCGGACCGGCATCACCGATCGCATCACCGATCGCATCTCTAAGCACTCCTTCCCCGCACTTTGATAACCGCATTCGTTCTGTAACTACTTCTGTCAGCAGCGCTCTCCTCCAGACGCCCACCATTGCTTCTGCATGTCTCCCTTCTCCTCCCGACACCAACGAGCCAACACCGATTCCACTTCCCCCTACTCCAAAGGCCATTGATGGGGAAGCCAAAGCTGCTAAAATCATCGCAGAAATCAAAGCAAGGGCCTTTGCTGCTAGCCAGTCCAGTGATGACGAAAAGCTTCTTGCGTTCCGAGACCTTGAAGACAGCGATGACGACGATCTTGTCGATGACCTTCTTAAGGTTGGTGATGGAAAAGGGGAAAGGTCAGAGCTTTCGAGATATTAGCCGATCATCAATTCTCATATATGCCCCTAAGTTCCCTATTTTTGGCACCACGCACTGTGAATGACGTATTTTCGTCACCATTGTCCAGTGTACCATCGACGTTCAACGACCTGCCTGCTGGGTATCGGACCCGAAGCGCCTCGAATCGCCCTTCACCCCAACCATCACCAACGCGGCCAACACGAGCATCAGTGAGATCCCGTAAACCTGCACCTGCGTTCCATTTGCCAAGGACGATTACGGAGTCTTCAAAGGCCGCCGGGGTCGTAAAGTCATCTTCTGCCCGAAACCGGAAGAAATCACCCGGAATGAACCCCCTTGATGCTCTCCTGCGCGAGAAGGAGCTTGCAGACAAACGGGGTACCAGTTCTGCAGCGTTCCGTCTCGCTGAAGAAGCGGTCAAGCAAGGCTCTCGCGACGTTTCTGTCGAGTCTGAGGATACCCTCAATCAATTCGATCAGCTCGACCTTGCGAACGAAGAGGCAGCATGGAAAGCTGTTCACGAGTATCGCAACTCTTCCAGTCCTTCTGGTCACGGGGATATTGATGACCTTGTTGTTGGCTCTCGCGAGGCAAAGATGCTAGGCACCACTGCCGGCGAGGCTATTAATAAGATTCTTTCCGGCGACAAAGCCAGTAAAGGAAAGGAATTGGTGCAAAATGCAGAACGGGCGAAAGCCCTGGGTGTCCCTCTGTGGATACTATCCTCGGATCAGGATATGGACGTTGACCCAATCCTGTTCCCTCCCTTCACAGAGAATCATCCTATTTTTGCTCGTCTAGAGTGCCTTCGCAATAGCGGTGGTTTGTGTTTACGCCAATTCAGCTCTGCGTGTGGCTGACTGTCCGTATTGTTCAGATGATTCGCTGCTTGGTCTGATCTTTCAAAGCGGCGTTCTTGCTTCTATTCCTACGGAGTTCGTCTTGTCTAATATCGCTCAGCTGTTAAACTTGGGTACAGTCCTCGCTCGTTTGTTCCCTTGACAGACTTTTGATCTCTTTGTAGCCCTCTTTGCATCACCTCAGGTTGCTGATACCATCTTCCTCGCCCTTCGTGACGTATGGGAATCCAATGCACACAATTTAACATTACCCTCCTGTGCTATTCTATCTATATTATGCCGGTTAGGTGCAAACCCATCAACCTTCAAGGAACTTGGGTGGACTTCGGACGGCGCTCACAAGAACTGCATGACCCGCGAAAAACTTCTGGAGGTCGTAAAAAGGCTTCTTACGATCATAAATGCTGCTGCTTCGTCAGTACCTCCTACTATTCATTTATTTGCCAGTGCGCTTATCGATTCCGTTCAATTCAGAGCTGGGGCTTTTTCCGCTGAAGACACAGTGGACACGGTCCTAAGTCTAGTTCTTATAGGACTGGATCCATTAACTACGAACGAGCTTCGAACACAGCTGAATGTCACCATAGATGCAGTATGCAACCATGGGTTAACCGATCAGTTGGTCTGTGGTGTTTAAGCATATACAGAAAGCGTTTGCTGATGTTGGCCTATTTCAGTGCCCTGTCGTCCATGAGAAGGTGCTCAGCTTTGCGAGAAAGTTAAATCCTATCAACAAAGCTCGATTGATCTCGTTGTTCGCCAGTGGCGGTGGTCGGACGAGGTATATTGCACAGCGTCTTGCCTACTGCATCCTGGTTCCTGCACACATCGAGTTGACTGTATGTTTTTCCCTTTCAACTGGTTGTACAACTGTACTTAGAGCCTTTAGGACGAGTTGCCCTCGCTTGATCCACTCATATTACTACTTTCGCCTGAGGCTGGCTCCTGTGAACTCTTCGACATCACGAATCCGTCAACAGATTACGAGGCCTTCGAACATTATGTTGCCATCATTGCTGTGGCCCTCGCTGACATTGCGCAATATGTTCGAGAAGAGCGGGACCTCGCGCAGTCCATGAGCTCCACTTCGGTACAAGGGAGTCCGAGCAAAGCCAAGAAAACACCGGTGTCCCCTCTTGAGCACCTTCGCAAAATCCTTGAAGTTATGCAGAGCAAAATTGGTGTGCAGTTTTTTTTTATCAAGCGAAGTGCGAATCTAATCCGTCGTTACCTAGTTGACACCCGCGCTGCTCATCTTGATCGTTCCAGAACGAAAGCGGCGTTACAGAGGCTGACTATGCGCATCTTCTATGAACGTATCGCGCTCACCGGTGGCCCCAGACGTCCACGGGCATCTACCATTCAGAACTATTTCGCACCACGACGTGACTAGACATGCCCGATTCGCATCCGAAATCGTTAATGCCCCACACACACATCTCGCCATGGTTATGCTGCTATGCTCCTGCTTTTACAGTATTCATGCTAACACCTGCCTATTCTTGCTACTCTAGTTCGCGGCTTGCACACATCTCTACTTCTTTTCACTGCATAAAATATTCTATCACTTATACATAGCTTTGCGTAATGCATTGTACTGTTATTAGATGTCAAGTGCTGTACCTTTGGCTTTCCTCTCCACGTCTGGGAGCAGCCCATATGGTATCAATGAATTCAGTCACGACTGTGATATTGTATCTGTACAGCGATTGAAGCATCTTCGAAGTCTCCCTCCCGAGTGGATATGTCAAGGGAGAGGGATGTCATTTGGCCAAGTGAGCACCCAGTGGCGATAGGTCCTTGTAATTCCGGGACGACCTGGGGAACAGCTGTGGGCTAAACAAGATCGAGTTCAATGTCCCACACGGGACTTGGTTCGCGGGGCGGACGATATAAAGGCGAGTCTGGTAATGGTACCTCCTTCTCTTTCCCCTTGTCATTCGAACTCCCAGGAGGGATTTCACTGGGTGGGGAAGTCGGACGCTCACGCGTTTCTCGGGTGGGTGATACTTGAGTTCCAAGCGAGAACGTTGCATTCGTTGCCTGATTGCGAAAGCGTTTCTCGAACGCGTCTTTGATCCTTTTGACTTTGACTTGACCAAATCCCGGCAGAGTCTGTAGTCTATCGGAGGACGCTCTGGCGATATCGGCAAAACTCTACAATGATGATGTTGAGAGGGTGATGCAAGGCACATCACGTCGAAGACATACGCCTAGAGATGTGCGCAAGGTTTCGACGTCAGTCTTGTTGACTTTGTTGATGCTTGTGAGCGCTGTACGGAGTTGGGAATTGTAATCCTTGTCGACGCGTTCCTTGATGAGGTCAGGTGGCTTGTGCTCGAATTGCTTGAACGTTGCGATATATTGACCGGCTTCGTCGTTGCTGGCACGTGTGAATGGAGTGAGAAAGGCTGATTATAGAGACGGGGGTGCATACCTCCATGCCACGATGACGGTGAGATTGTTGATCAGACACACCTGCCGTGATTGTTGACACCGAACCCCCAAGTTGAGAAGCGTCCCAGCTTACTTTCGTAAGTTCCCTGATCAGTTCTTGGTGTTCAGTCTGAGAATGGGGGTGAACTACCGAACAGCGAGATAGGAAGATGATACTCACGACGTCGCACATGATGAGCAATATCCGAAGATTGTACGATCGACCGAGCTTCTCGATCCGAGTGTGGATGTATTCGGGATGAAGTCGATGATACTTCAAGCTAGTTATGGTGTGTCGTCTGTCATTGGAGCGCTTCGAACGTGACCCGAGTGAACCATACCTGAGGAATAAGATACAGGTCGTACGACCGACTTGATAATCGGGAACGATGTCGCCAAACTCTTTCCCGACGTTGCGGATGCATTCGAGGACTGGGTTCAAGCGCTCCGAGATGTCAATTAGCTAGACGTGGAGGAGAAGGGTGTACTCACTTGGTTTGGGTTGACGATGATGTTGTGTCCGACGCCGGGTTGGACGATGGGGGGCTTTGCTTTGGCTATCGTCGAGCTCGTTGAGGCCATGGTCTGGCAGCCGGTGTGCCAAACGATGCTAGCACTACGACTTGTGGCTGTGCATATTGTCGTATTTCTATCGATGACCCACATGACGATGGCAAACAAATATAGAATTTCTGTCTCTTTCCACAAGGTCGTCGGATAAGCGACCTGCGCATATAAGCATGACACTGACAAGGCTTATCATCCCACCCCCAAGGTATACCCAGAGCCATCACCGAGGTGATGGACAAACTGCCGACTCACGCTCGCCATGGCGGGCCCGTGGTCGAGAGACCACACCCTCGCAGAAACAGGTTTACGCGCGTTCTCACCCTTTGCAGTGTTGGCGCCGTAGCCTGGCTCTGGACCGCTTCTCACTACACATCCGTAGGCAGGGATTCCGTCAAGCTTCCCTTGCATGCCGAAGAAACACTCCAGAAATGCAGGATGCTGCATGTCAAACCTGGGCCTCCTCCTGACTTTGGACGGAGAGCACAGTCTGACCGATTCGCTCAAGGTACACGCGCGACGTTGTTGAAAAACGCGTCGGTGTGGACCGGAGACCCACTCCGATATGAACTCTACAATGCCAACATCCTCTTGGACAAGGGCATCATCAAGTTCATCGGACACGCTCTTGAAGAGACGTTGGTGGCCGAGTATGGTGATCTCGTGACGGTCGATGTGGGTGGAGGCTGGGTAACACCAGGGTATGTCATTCCCGTATCTACACGCCATGGTCTTGATGGTTTTGCGTTACAGGATAGTTGACATGCATTCCCACCTGGGAGTAGATAGCGTCCCGGAACTCTCTGGAGCAGCTGATACCAATTCCCTCAAAGGTTCGATCGCTTTTTTCAAGAGGGTGGATTGGTACTAAGGGGGACTTCTCAGGCCCTATCTTGCCATGGCTTCGTAGCTTGGATGCACTCAACACACACGATGATGCTTATCGTCTCACGGTTTCTGGAGGAGTCACAACCGCCAACATTCTGCCTGGCTCAGCGAATGCAATCGGTTTGGTTCATTTCAACTGACAAGATAAGGATTATGCTCACTCTGCGTATCAGGAGGACAGGCGTTTGTCATCAAATTGCGCCCAACTGAAGAACGCTCACCCTCGTCCATGTTGCTCGAACCTCCTTACAGCATCAATGGCACAAATGTAGATCCCAACCTGCCGCCCCGTTGGAGGCAGATGAAGTAAGTATTTGTTTGCTTTGGGTCAATCATTCTGGTGAACCATTACCTACAGACATGCGTGTGGTATGCCTTGCATCGTTATATCCTCCAGGTGAGCTGACAACCCGCGATCAAAATGGCAGGAGAAAACCCAAGTACGTGCATCTTTTAATCAGCGTGAGGAGTCGGATTCTGATCTTGGTGTAGGCCGTGTATATGGAAATACCCGCATGGATACCTTCTGGGCTTTCCGTCAAGCGTAAGGGTCGTTGTCATGATATGTAATCCCCCTTCGTAACGCATCACTGGGCAGTTATGATACCGCCCGAAAGATCAAAGAAAGCCAGGATACCTACTGCGCGAAGGCCCTAGCCAGTGAATGGGAAGGCCTTGGTAAATTCCCTGAAGATCTTCAGTGGGAGGCTCTTGTCGATGTACTTAGAGGCCGCGTCAAGGTACGGATCGCAGGGGTGGCCTGAATACTCGTTGACTTTCCCCAGGTTCACACCCACTGCTATGAAGCAGTTGACCTTGATGACTTTGTGAGAGTACGTGCGACATCTCCACTGCTAGACACGCAGCATGACGCATTCATTGTACCAGCTTACAAACGAGTTCAAGTTCCCTCTCGCTGCTTTCCATCATGCCCATGAGACCTACCTGGTTCCTGGAACTCTGAAACAAGCTTACAGTAGATTCTTATTTGTTTGGACCTTTTCGTTACTTAACTGACATTTATAGACAACACACCAGCTGCCGCCATTTTCGCGACCAACGCCCGCTACAAACGCGAATCTTACCGAGGCTCGGAATTCGCTCCTCGCATACTGGCCGAGAACGGCATTGATGTAGTCATGAAGGTACTGATGATCAGTTTAGTCGTTCTAGTGCCCGGGCTTATATGGTTTCAGAGCGACCACCCTGTCTTGAACTCCCGTTACTTGCTCTACGAGGCCCAACAAGCCTATTATTATGGCCTTTCTGCCAACCTGGCACTCGCTTCAGTCACATCCACTCCTGCCAAAGTCCTTGGACAAGATCACCGCATTGGTTTCATTCGTGAAGGTATGCCCAACCAAGATTGTTAACAGAAGTCGTTAACATGCTTGATTCCTTTTGTAGGTTACGATGCAGGTAAGATGATCGAATCTCAAAGAATTCTGTTGTGTTGACCACCAATCATCAGACGTCGTGGTATGGGACAGTCACCCTCTGGCTCTGGGTGCGACTCCCAAACAAGTCTGGATTGATGGTATTGCCCAACTCGAAGACCCCTTCGTTTCCGAGAAGCCCGCCACTTTCCAGTCCCTCCCTTCAACTCCCAACTTTGATGAGGAGGCAAAGCGAGCTGTCGAATACGAGGGACTTCCACCGCTGATCCCCACCAGGGCGAAAACTGATACGGTCGTGTTTACTAACGTCAGTAGTGTTTATAGGAGGAACTGGTTCAACGTTGAGGAAGTGTTTAGTGTCCGTGACGGGGCACCGGGATCAGTAGTCATAAGAAATGGAGCAATTGCGTGCTACGGGTCACACGACACTTGCCTCACTTCTCTCGTCCTTAGGGACGAGAGATTCGAGTCGCTTGACCTACAGGGTGGTTCAATCTCGTAGGTCCCATCCTGTCAACTGCTCATGCGTTGATTTAATGGATTCTCTTTCAGCCCTGGATTAGTGTCTTACGGCTCCCCCTTGGGTTTGGAAGAAATCCAGGGCGAGAAGTCGACGCATGATGGCGTGGTGTTCGATCCCCTCTCAAACGACATTCCAAACATTCTGGCAGGCCATGAGGTCATTAGGGCCGTCGACGGACTGCAATTTGCGGGACGTGATACCTTGTTAGTCTTCATTCTCCAAGAGTTGAGGTCGGTATGCTGAGACTCCTCTGGACAGACTCGCCTATCATGCAGGTGTAACGTCAGCGATCACCTCTCCAACATCTAATGGTCTAGTTTCCGGTTTCAGCACAGCGTTCTCTACAGGTGCAGCACATGGCCTCCAGGAGGGTGCTGTCATCCAAGAGATAGCTGCTTTACACGTTAACATCAAATACCTGAGAGCCTCTCACCCTAGCGTGAGCAGCCAGATTGCTGCGTTACGCGGTCTCTTGTTGAATGCTGCGAGTGGAACTCCATTCAATCTTGCTGCCAAGGTAACCCACAATACTGGATCTTGGATGACCTGAGGTCCTGACCTGCAATCAAAGGGAGAGATTCCATTAGTCATCCAGGCTGAAAGTGCCGATATTATTGCCTCTCTGATCAAGCTCAAGAAGGAGGTCGAATCTAAGACAAATGCAGAGCTCAAGCTTACAGTGGCAGGTGCTGCCGAGGCGCATCTGCTTGCCAAAGAACTCGGTGAGGGGAACGTCGGGGTGATTGCGACACCCTCTCGACCATTCCCAGAGAGCTGGCAGCAGAAACGAATGTAGGTCCTTCGGTGAACTCGATGTAGGCGGATTGATGGAATGTCTTCAGACTCCCTGGACCCCCTTTGACCAAGGATAGCGCAATCACCACCTTGCTAGCCCATGGTGTCAAGGTTGGCATTGGTATCCTCGAGCAATGGAGTGCTCGCAATACCCGCTTCGATGCTGCATGGGTAATTCTCTAAGCTACTTTTCGTGACGTTTGTAACTCACCCTTCGATCGTATTTCAGGCTGCCCTGGAAAGTAACGACCAGATTTCTAAATCCGAAGCCCTCGCGCTCGCTTCGACTAATCTCGAAGAGCTCCTCGGTGTTAAACCTGATGCTTCTGTTACTGGCGATCTCGTTGCCACTCTTGGCGGCTCGATTCTCGACCTCGAAGCCAAGGTCGTTGGTATCATTTCACCACGCAGAGGTTTTGTCGAGTGGTTATAATTAACACGCGAAACTTGCACGAGAACTAATACAGCGAAACTGGATAACAAACCTGAAAAGACTATGATGTACTATACAATAATGGTTCTGCTCAACTGCTGTACATGTTCTCGGATCAAGGGAAGGGCTTTCATCATGGTCTTGATTGGTTTGACTTCCTCTGCGGATGAGGTCAACAAAGAGATCACATTGTAAAAAGGGGTTGAATACCGATTTCAATAACTCGACCGTGTCGTTTGAGAATTTTACCGTCTGGGGCCAAACTCGGGTGTCGGGGATGTACTATGACCAAGGAGTTCTGTTCGTTGCATTAACGTTGAAGGGCGTCTGAAATGAGGACAAGATAACGATACCTTGGAATACCACAGTCTTAAGTCCTCGTGGTCCTTGGGTATGATTGGTATCTTTGCCGTTCCTACGACTTGGACCACCATGTTGACGTATTTGATCATATTAATCCCTGTCATTGCATTATGTGAGACGGACTCGATGTAAACTGGCTCGCGAGGCCGACGTACGCCTACTGCTGATCATCTCCATCAAAGACTGGCATCCCGGACCGTGTCCGATCAGGACGATGCATTTCGCACTCGATAACCTTTGTGGACAACAACAAGTCAACAGGGCGCAGCAGAACTTCGGTGCGCCGGCTCACTGGATATAGTTATCCCAAAGGTATATCAGAAGATCCCTCGCTGGATTTTCGTTTGCTTTTGAGCGCTAGCGACTCCATTTCAGTCAAGTCCACGAGGTCAATTCATAAATCATACCAGGTTCGTGGGTAGCGCGGACGCCGAAAATGGCCTAGGGAAGAGATTAACATCTACAAGCGCGTAATTTTCGTTCTTGGCCCAAGAAATGAGCTCCTTCGAAAAATCAATCTGTGAAGAGATTGGTTATACTATGTCCTATAAGGGGTATAGCGATGAAAACTTACCAGATAGGAATGTTCCATATTGACATCGCACATGGGGCTCCCATCCAATTCCACCCGAAGGTTTCCACTGCCGATCTGTATTAGCGGGTCTACTGTAAAGCGAAAAAAAAAATAGTCGTACAATTCATGGACGAACATGACTACCGTCTGATTCTCAAGCAAGTCTCCACTGAGGTAATGCCGTTGAGCGGGCCACGAATTGCTCGCAAAACGAAGCTACTTACGTGCACATCACTTGCGATCCATAGCGCTCTTCATAGGCGGGCATCAATGGCACCTGCAACATATGATGTTGCGAATATAGAAAATGCTGCCGGTGTCCTTTGAGGATCTCCGGTATCGAGAAGGTGATTTCGTCCACTTCTGCATAAATTGTGACGAGGGTACAGAGCACCTGTAAACGGATCTACGCACCTTCTCGAGGTTCACATGCTTTGGGATTGATGCTCTTCCAGTACTTACTCTGTTCAAGTGCAACTTGCCAGACTGTTTCTGTCCCCGCCTCAGAAGCCATCATAGGTGGTAGTTCTGGCGGAGCATCCCCAAGCAGTACGCGAGCAACCGCTAACGCAGAATTTGAAATAGAGTCTAGGTTGTAACCACCCTTTAAACGCAAAATGTCAGGGGACTACTCAAGGGATTCAAGTCCTGATATACCTCTAACGCAACTACAAGTTTACCGCCAGCCAGACTTGCTAGCATGTGGGTCATGTGCGCGTAGCCAGTGGGTGTCACATGGCACTCGCCCAAATCGTCACCATCCGCTGCATCAAAGCCAGCTGAAACTGTAAAAACAAAGTACTCAGAATGGATGCCACGCAACAAGTTTGTCCAAAACATACTGATAACCAGCTCGGGAGCAAACTCTAATGCAATGGGCATTACGATTTGCTGGAAGGCGTGGATATAGTCGGCATCTGTCATGCCTTTGGTTGGCCAAGGAATGTTAATCGAACTGAAGTCTGTTAGGAACCGCATGTGCGTTGTGGACGAGACATACAAGCCAAGACCAGGGCCCTCTCCGCAGGAGTCTAGACCTCCGAAAGGACCACATGGATAAAACCGACCGCGTTCGTAGCGGTGTAGCGAGATGTATAATACAGAGGGATCATCGTTGAAGGCACGCTGCGTTCCATTGCCTGGTCAAAGTAGGCGATTCCGAGACAGAGAATAAGAAGGAATTTACCATGATGTACATCCCTTTAGAGAAGCTGAGCAAGGAGGAAATCATGGTACAACCTAAAACGCCTACCAGTCCAAAATCAATACACGTTTGATCGGAGTACACAATTGAACGACTTTGGTTGCAACGGCGACATTGTTGAAGAAGCAGAATCCCATATGCTCATCAGGCTCGGCGTGGTGTCCTGGAGGTCGAACGATGGCAAAAGTCTTCTTAAGTTGGCCCTGAGCCACTTTCAGACAGGCCTCGATGACGCCGCCGCAGCTTAGTCTCGCGGCACGCGTGGTACCCATCATAACGTATAAGGACAATGATTCATAGTAACTTTCTGAGTCAGCAATGTCTTGTGCAGTCATTGCTGGAAGAACGAAGAGACTCGGGTTGTAAGTAGTGTAGCGTGAAATAATAAGTGGAAGGAAATCGCAAGTCAAAGTGCTATTCCCGCACACTCACATTGAATCGCGAGAACCTTGTCCCAATGTTCCTCGCTGTGTACAAGGAGTGCCTCGTGACGGCGGACAGAACGGATAGGAATCTGCTTCATTTTTGAAATTAGATTTGCGCCTTGGATGGCCTCAAATATCTTCGAGATGCGGTCAGGTTGCTCGGGATGACCGTGCAGAGACGCGTGCATGAGCATGTCCACAGAGTAGACGTAACCGACTGTGAGTAGCTTCGGTACCTGTAATGGCTCAGATTGGGCGCGGAGCACTGGGGTTGGGCTTGGTGGA
Organism: Chalciporus pseudorubinellus; assembly: GCA_038092895.1. Classification (NCBI taxonomy): domain Eukaryota; kingdom Fungi; phylum Basidiomycota; class Agaricomycetes; order Boletales; family Boletaceae; genus Chalciporus; species Chalciporus pseudorubinellus. Next base: position 16,249 of record JBBPRG010000002.1, on the reverse strand, counting down.
CGTCGAGGGCGCACTACGGAATTTTGGGTCGCCTCGCCGTCTACGTCCATGGCTGTATCCCCGTCGAGTTGACCATTCATTCTTGGGCTGATGGGTCAAGCTAAGGTTAACTGTACAGTCGGACTCATCATCAACGGACAAACGAAAACAAACAGCATCGCCACAGTTCGTCCACTTCAACTAGTCGTGGCCCCGACGTCGGACTCGTGGGCAATGCGCGCGGCCGCTAATGTTTAGGAAATCAGGCTTGAGGCATCGCCATAGTGATCAGTAGCGGCATTCCAAGGCACTGCTTGAATCCTTGGTGCCCTCAAAATTCGGTCGTGCGGGTGCTGACCCTGTCCCATCATTAAACCCATCTGCCATCCATAGTACCCTGCAGTTGCACACAGCTCAGGATTTTATTTCCCTCAGGCTTGCGTTGCGTGCTCGTATACGAGCACCCGACCTCAGGCCGGAGCCATGCGCTTCGATCTCAATGCATGGTTTTTCCGTTCAAGCTCTGCCTGTTGCTGTATACCAGTTCGCGCAGGATTCGTACTGCTAACTGTCCTCACCTTCCTGCTATCGGGTACGATATCCACCATCATATGGTTCGAACTGCTCCGTAAGCTCCTCCCACGAACCCTGAGTCCGCACTTTTGATCCAGCTGTTAGATTCATACCAGCTCTCTAGCAAAGAGCATGTTGCATTCATTTTAACAGGCATTGTCGAGAGCATCTTGCTTATAGCCTCCATCATCGGGTCCGCATGATCTACAGGCTTTCGTTCACCAGAATACTTACCAAGTTCCGTCTCTCCAGGTTCATTGGAGTCATGGCACTCAAGCAGCTCTTCGTCACGATTTACACATATTTCCTCTGCGTTCATTTTGTCATCAATATCATCGTCGGCATATACTTCCTCGTCACCGTGCGGGAGAGTAATCGCCAGCAGCTCGTCAATTACTGCGCACACGTATTCACGAACACTTCAATGGAGGCGAATTGTACAAAACTCATGAATGTGCCAACATCTGTGTTCGTAGCCATTGTCGTATTGCTGCTGCTCTTGGAATTGTGTATGTATCTCCGCCTTCTTTTTCTCGTTTCACATCACTTACATTTGCCTCCCTTCGAAGACGGATCTCTGATAGCAATCCGGTATTTGTATCGACTTCGCGCACAGAAGCGAGACAATCGATCACGACGCCTGGGTTACTTTCACGCCTTGTCTGTACCAACGCAGGCGAAGCATGCGCATAAAGAGAGCGACACCCTCGAGTTGCTTCATACGGGAGAAAGCACTCTCGACTCGCAAGACCTCGAAGGTGTTACTCTCGACATCCGTGCACAGCCATCGACAAGATATCTGCCTCTGGTCATGTATGACCGTGATTTGCCACCCCTTCCTAGTCCTAGCCCTCCTCTGTCACCACCTAAATATGGAACATCAGACACCTCCGCCCATCGGGTGCGCGCCCTACCACCACGCCCACTGGGTAACCTTGCTCCGCATACGGACACATCTGTGTCAAACAGTCCACAGCAAAGATCCGATCGCGTACGAAAACTGCCACGCCCCCACCCTCCTACCAGTTACGCAAAGAAGAAACGGGATCAGCCAACTTCGGATAGCGAAGATGAACGGCAGTCTGTGTATACTGTGGAAGTATCCACAAATGCTCATTCTGCATTGATGGATCATGCAGCTTTCATGAACTCCGTATTCATACCACCACCGAGTGCACCTCCTGTACCCAAACTACCTCGACCACCACAGTGACAGGGACACTGGCTTGTACTTATCACTGTTATTCTTAGGGATTTTGGATTTTCTGTGGACTTTGACCTTCTTCGTTCGCTATACCGTTGTACCCTAAGTTGCTGTCGATATTAACTCAAGGACAATGGCATGTTTCTGTAGACCGCAAGTAGATTCCGTTCAGCTCTTTTGCAAGAATAGGCTAGGTTGTACTTTGGCGAGTAGCAACAGAACCAAACAGCCACCAAGTTGGGCTCTAACTTGGCTAGTAGCTACTCGCGTACTGATAACCGACGACCTGGAGGACGAGACTTGACGAGACCGGATAAGTAGACTTGGAGTTGGTCTCGCTGGACAGACTAGATGACATGCACAGGCGCTATGACGTTCAACGACAACACGTTATCGACTCCGTTCGTGTTCTCTGCTCATAATCGTCCGTGATGACTGACGCTGGTTACCGGTGATTGATTGACACAGTTCGACAACCTCATATTCCAGCTCTATACCCTCTCCTTCTTCCTATCCCCCGCCCTGCTGCCTCTACTATGTAGAATTGCAAGCCAATTCGTATTCTACAAGCCTCGGGAACTCGATCCCAAGCTGTCACTGCGTGTCTGGTTCCTCCTCCTCTGCGCTGCGAACGCGCCCAGTTTCTGGTCGCATGCCAGGGATGGCGCAACGGAAGGTCGAGCCATCGTGCTTGACTTTGTCGGAATGGGTGAGCGATTTATGGTGCCTGGCAACCTGCACCTGTCGGACTCACAGGAACACTTCACAGGATACCTCCCATCCAAGCTACATCTCGTATTGCTCGATACCCTCATCCTCGTGCTACAGATACTGCTCACAACCATATCATTCGAAATCTCGTTACACCTATCCTCGCCATCAGGTCTCGAATCTAGCGCTATCCCGACATCTCCCGAAGCTTCTCCGTCGTCGACAACCGCACTGGAGATAGACCGTGACGACAACGACGATGACGACCGAAAGAGGTTACACCCCCACGAGCCCTGGATGATCGTAGACCTTCGCCTGAGCCACTTCATTCATCGTCTGCGAAACCCCACTCCACTTTCATCCCGCGTAGATTTGACGCCTCTCCCTCTACCGAATACCACACCGACACCACTATCGATTCATTTAAGAGCAATCGTGAGAAGACGAGATGAGATGAGACGTCGAATGGAAAGCCAGTCCGAGCCAGCAGGCAGTACGGGCAGTACAGGTACGGAAGGCGGAGGCAGAACGATACCGGGGAGCATGAGTACAGAAGATGTCGAGTAGCCTCTCGCACGCAAGGGGTATCTAATATAATTTGGAAGTACAGCTCCACAATATTAATACTATGACCCGGAGGGAAGATCGGACGGGTATTTATCACCAGTTGCGCCTCATCTGCAAAGTGTGAGCCGCGATGCACAAGGAACTCGTGGTGGACATACTGCTTGGCGCAGACACTGGCCAAACTTTTCGAATTCCTGTTTGCAAGAGTCTTTGCGAACGTCGGTGTATGTCGCTACGATACACTTTCCGTACTCTGACGCCTGGGTTGCGCAAGTAGTGGTAGAATGTAGAGCGAGGCGCTTTAGAGGGCGCATTGAGGGTTGTACAGGCTGGATCATGGCCGTCAAACTTGAATGAAGAGTTGATGAAATTGGGCGTTCCGCTGTCGGCAATTACACACAGTGCGGTGAACCACCAGGAGGCTCCAGCCTGACTGCACGACTCGGACATGCATTTCTAAACCTCGCTGAACTGCCTAACAGACTACTTACTCTCATTCTCGTCTATTTATCACGGCGCACTGACCAGTCAGGCGGCGCGACAACCATGCTGAAGGTCTACTTCCTCGTTGCTTGCATCTGCGTGTTCATTGCATCAATCCTATACACCTTCTACTTCAACCGTCTCGTCGCAGCTCTCATTGGGTTCTTCCTGAGACTAACGTACTGGAAAAAGGGTGGATCCAGCATTTGGATTCAGATTGGTGAGTAGCAAGCATGGCTGAACACGCGAATCCATGCCGATGACGTTCTAGGTTCCATTCACTTCTCAATACTCGCGGGTAGAATCCTTCTCAAGGACGTCATATACCACTCAAGCAACCAAACAATCAACATCGTCAAGGCCCAGGTGTCGTGGAGATACTGGCTACGCGTCCCGGCAACCGAGGATGACCTCAACCGGGCCCATGTGGGTGGAGAAGACTGTACGATACTCATCTCCTTATTTCTTGCGTCAATAAACTCATTGACTTGCTGGTAGTCAACCAGACGTATGCACTTCCCTCGTGTCGCATAAAGGTTTCCATCCAGGGCTTCGAGTGGTTTCTGTATAACAAAACTGCAGCGTATGATTATATCCTTTCCCAAATGCGAGCCAACGCACCACCAGACCCTGAAGAGTCAGAGCCCCGGCGCTTCTTCTCCCATACATCAGGATTGGAAGGTAAGTTCGCCATTCCGTCAATGTCCCCGTCGCGTAAAGAGTTCCGCCAGGACTTTATCCCCCTTCTGCACTAGCCAGCATCAAGGCGCCCCCCATAATTCATGCCGCTCTGAACTGGATCAAACAGCAATTGCCATACCTGGATCCTAAGGACTTGCTACCAATATCCATCGAGGTGTTCAAATTGTGCATCATCTGTGGTAATCAATCGACGCCGAGCCTGATGGTCGCTGAATGCCATAGAGCAGACGGTACCTTTGGGATCGTACGGGTGTGTTGCTAATTGCATCGCAGGTTGATATCACGCGCCTGGCTGATACTAAACCTAGGCGAGATCCAAATGTGATTTTTACAAACAGCTCTTGAACTTCAAGTTCCAGAATGCTCTCATCCACCTTGTCGAAAACGAGGATTATCAGGACACAATGACTCGTGTAGGTCACTCAATCAGAGCCAAAGCGGAAACATCCATGTTAGCAGTCAATTTCAGTCTTTGCCAAACATCATCTGACGCAATGTAGCTACGCCGATCGCATCCCGCTATCATATCTATCATTTGCAGTGTTCGCAAAAGTTTGGAGAGGAGTTCGATTATACTCCACGCTGTTTTCCCCACATCACTCGACTTCCCATAAGCATAGAGGAGGTTCATTTATTACCGGGAAAAAGTCGAAGAGTTTGGATGAAGACACTCTAATTGGCGTCGACTTCACGAAGCTGGAGTATGCAATCGAGCGCCGCATCGTCGAAGCGCCGATCTTAGAGCTTTCCTACTACGCAGACATCGTTGGCGAGGTACCTGCTGAGACCAATGGATCAAAGGGGATGGGTTTGGAATCGTACGACATCGGTAATGGTGACTTGCCTCCTGAATGGGGAATCGACCTAGTTATTCGGAATGGTGCAATACGATATGGACCGTGGGCAGACCGACAGCGGTGAGATACCTGCTATTCACCGTTTATATGGCGTTTTGATGGTCACTTGAAGGGCTCACTTGCAGCGAACGTTTTTCCCGCCTACGTACCACGACATGGAGATTTCGCAGCGCCTCAAGCCAGGGGACAAGCGGACCTGGACAGCGCTGAAAATCTTTGTCGAATTGCGGGAAGAAACCACCTTGGATATCCCATTCCGTGAAGCATCGAAGAATTGGCAGTGGGATGGTCGTGCTCAGATTCCCAAGGGTCGGACCAGGGAGCCTACTACTCTGCATGTCACTGCTGGAGATAGCTCCTCGATCAGCTTTCTCATCCCGATGGTTATAGGGCCAGATGGGTACGAGTCTCGGCTGGAAGTACACCTTGACACCGTGGAGGTCACGTCGAGTCTGAATGACATCAAAGTGATTAATGCTGAGTCCTGTCGAGTAAGTCGTCGTGGCACGCCTAGTATTGTTTCAGCTGACCATGTTTAGGTTTCTGCAGCGTTCCCTTCCCCTCTCAAATGGAATGCGGAACGTCAATGGACATTGTCTGTCTCGTTGCGGCAGCCAATCATCTTCCTTCTTAGAGATCACATTAACATGATCACGGACCTTTCGCGTGATTGGACCAGCGGCCCACCCACGGAGTGGCATCATTTTGTGCCAACTGTTTATTCTCTAGAACTCTATCTACATCATTTTGATCTGAACTTATATGCTAATGATCAGAACATCATTGACAAGCCGCTGCTCAAAGATGATAACAGTGCGTGTATCCTGATCAACTGAGTCTTGGTCAATCAATAACTAGTTGACAGCTATTGTTAGCCTAAGTGCTTCGCGGCTTTGGACACTGGCCACGATACCATCAGATACCTATCTCCCCGAAGCAACGACTATTACTTACACAGTCGATGTCCCGGATGTCTCTGTTCGCATGTCATTGCCGAAATGGAATACTCATTCGATTTACAATCAGGGTCAAGAGCACAGAGTTCTACATGCAGGCAACTTCCATATTGATGGCAGCTACCTTTACTGGGCCGAAGTACACCAAGATAACATCGAGCAACTCAAACTCGGCGTGTCGGTACGTCCATAATTTCTAGCGTGTACAATGAAGCATAACGACCAGATTGCTGTTTAGGCCAGCGACGTCTCCTTGAAAGCGCTGGGCTGGCTGATCAGATACCTCATGGTCCTACGCGACAACTACTTTGGCTCCTTCACACACTTTTCTACACTGACCGAGTACCTGGACAAACGCAGTCGAGGTGAAGTAGGAGATCCCATTGAGAAGAAATGGCGACCAGAAAAGGTATGTACGAAACAGAATCGAAACGATTTTTCCATTCATAAGAATCATAGACGAACATGCTTCAAGTTGAGGTGTCGATGACGGTCCAACATGGGTCATTTTTACTGCCTGCTGGTTTACCCGGTTTCGAAAAGCGTGCAGGTATGGCCACTGCAAGTGATATTGGCACTTCCTTGTTGCTTGCTTTGCCAGAACTACAACTTGACCTTCGGTTACATGACTATTTCATGGGTGGGCCAGTGATCCTATCGTTTGCCAATGAACAACTGATATTCCCACAGAGATGTCGCTCAATGTTGGAGAGATCAAAGGCTGTATCGCGGAAACATGCCCAGAGGATGAGTTCTTCCGGCATGTGCGCAGGTCCTTCAAGGAAAAGCTCGTTATCGACGGTATGTGGTCGCGAGAAGATATTAAAGCGTGCGCAACTGATCCTCATCTATGGTAGGTCTCGACATCACCGCGAACAGACTTTTCGGACCACCACCACGTACACGTACATACGTCTGTGTATGGGAAGTCGCATTGGGCCATGTAAAAGCCCTTTTCACGCCACTGGAGACCCGTGCTTTACTGGCGGCGATTGATGCTTTCCGCATTCACTTTACGGACATTTCAAATGCCCCTGCAAGCGAGTTCTGTGTGCCCCTTGACCCAGACTGTAAGTACCTTTTACTGTCATAAATACTTTTCTAATCATTGCCCTAGTGACATTCGTCAAACTTTCTGTGAAGGCTTTGAATGCCACTTGCCTTGCTGGAGCGGCCGCTATCGATTTAGACGTGCCGCAAGGAGTTACTCTACATACGAATGACTTGCGCGGCCAACTTTGTGGCAAATCTCTCAGCCTAAGGTTGCCTATCGCCTCCCTGAAAGGCTTGGTCGGGTCAAACACTACTTACAAGTCATGGTCCGAGGCTGTTGCCGTCGACTTTGACATTGCCATGGAGTCATTCACTTCCCCCGATTCCAAGGGCAATCCTCAACAAACCTTCTTACACGAGCAAGATGTTTTGACTCACAGAGCACAGTACTTCCTTAATCAAGTCAAAGAGGCTCAAGCCAACTTCAGAAGTGGACAGCGTACTTCAGATCGATCTGAACAACCTCGCTCGTCACGTCGCGCTCACCGGAATGATCTTTATTTGCTGCCTCTGATCCTCCCCCAGTTCCGTCGCCTGCAGAAAACCAATGTCCAGCAACAGAACCAACAATCTAGCCCTCTTCCCCGCTGGTCTCAGCTCTCCCACCTGTCGGAATCAGATGGAGAAAATATCTCTGAGGCGGACAGGGATGCCCGCTTGGCGCGCAGTCGTATTCTTCAGTCGATCACAGTGAACTATGCCGATGGTTCTGAGCAGTCTTTGTCGGACGACGAGTCAGACGATGCTGATTTGACAGATGCCAGGTCGTTTGAAAGCGAATGGTCTGCGCATCCTGGTAAGAGCCATAGTGATATTTTGGAAGCTTGCTGACTCTTCCGACAGCGGAAAACAATCATAGATCGCTTCTCCGTCGCTATGAACGATTCGCCAGACATTACCAAGAGAATTCGTTGGACGACGTATTAAGCCGGGAAGGTTCACCGTTTACGATCACGAGGGTGTGCAAAAGCATTCCACTCAGGGCCATTACAATCGTTGCTCATAATCTATTAGGATGCACCAAACTCCAGTTTTCCGAGACCCAAAAATGTCCCAAAGAGAAACTCGTCTTCCCTGACTTCGTCTAAGACGGAATCATCCAATTCTTCCGCGCAGAGATCAATGATCCGCATTCATTGTGTACACGGTGTAGAGGTGTTTGTCACTCCTCTGGTCATCGTTCTTGCGTCTCGTCTGAAGGACGAGATTGAACGACATGTAAGTAACCCCTATGTATGCTTAATCTCTAACTTAATCTTAATCTCTGCGCAGGACCTTAGCGCGGAGCTCATCTTGGATGTCGTTCTCGCACAGTACTTGTCCAACCTTGTCTCCACGGACAAGGGCGAAAAGGGCGTGTCTTCCCCTTCCCCTACTTTTGATATCCTGGTGCAGTCGGCCCGTATACAGGCCGCGGAACAGGTTCTCATGAAGAAAGATGATACTGGCTCATCCTCAATCGCGGGTGGAGTTCAGGGCAACCAAGGTGTTGACTTGGTGCTGCTCTTTTCGCTGACAAGGTTGAGGCTCAAAGCTGCTCCACAAGTTCAAGGCGGCTCTCCCTCCCTATCTGTCCAGGTTGTCTTTGATGAACTTTCACTCGGGCTAGGTAGACTGCCACCCTCCTCGCGCCATCTTCCTGAGTCCCCACAGCCAGAGTTCTGCTTGTCGGTTCACGGCTTTCGGGCGAGCCATGGCCATGGCCATGCCGACATCTCTGCCAGTGATTTCATGGTTCAAATGGGAGCACTGGACCCGGAATACCTTATTTCCTTCATACTCACGGCGAAGAGCGACGCAGAAACTCTATCGAGGATGTATCAAGACTGGCGAAACAAGTCCTCTGCCTCGTTTCTGGCTCTTGTACGGCAGATACTCTGGCTCACAAAAGATAATGCTGTTCTCGATCCTCTCTCGATCATACAGCCGTCGTATTTGGTTCAACGGGGGCTGCCGTATGCTATGCGGACAAACGGCCCCCTCAAGTTCTTTTTCCACCTTCGTTTATGTTTGGATCCGTGCAGACAGACACCAATCGCCCAGCGCCAGAGCGGAAACCAAGACATGATACAACTCATAACGGATCGTCTTGCCAATCTGATGGTAGACCTGGATACTCCCGAAGAGCTCGATGCAAGTCCCTGGAATATCCTGTTCCCCCTTGATAAGCCTCTCAATGCGAAACCTCCTTCCGCCACCCTTTCGATCGCCTGCGGTATCGAAGCCCTGAACCTCTGCATTCTATCAGTCTCTTCGAAATCCCACAGTTACATGACTACCTCGGGCCTGCGTTTCCGATATCAGCCTTCTTTACTGGTCCAGCCACCCCCGACATCTCATACATCACTTCCCATGCAAATGCCTCGACATACTGTTATCTTCTCTGTCGCTGACATCTCCTTTGTCGCGTCACCTCGTCTTGTCGACTTTGCCCAGGGTGCAATCCGCATGAGCAGGCATTGGCAACACGATGTGGCTACCAATGATCCCCTTATACAGGCCGTCCGTCCATCATCCCAAGCCGTTGTGTTGGCCCACATAGGAAGCATGAGCATCCGGGCTGGGGCAGAGAATCTCGCTTTCGAGGTCGGAGGCTCTTCGCTGGATCTCTCTTCCTCATTCATTGTCCTCCCGGACATGGGAATGGAGTCAACTGGCGGTGTGTTCGCGTTCAACGACCTGCATATTCGAGCTCGCTCCAAAGGAGCCGATGCGAACGAATCCGAGCAAGATATCCTAGCGTCGTTGGTCTTGACCAACGGCAGGATTGATGCAGCTCAGCGCCATGATGTTGCAAATACGCTTCGGGTTATCTTCTGCTCCGAGGAGATTCTGGTCAGCGTCCCGCGCAGCGCCATCCGATTGTATCATTTTGTGGAAGAGTGGCGAGCAGACTTCCTTCCTGGGATCGAGGCTACGGCCGAGACGCTCGTATCAGAGTTGAAGCGGAATAGCATGTCGACTGTATCCAAGCCCTCGATCACGCACATCCCGAAACGTCCTACCACATCTCTACATGTCAACGGACGTATCGCAAGACTGGGCGTCACACTTCAAGTAATGCGGGGAACGTGGCTATCTTGGACAGTAGAAGATACGACCGCGTTCGTTTCCTCCTCTCCTACATCGACTTCGAAACGCCAGCATACTTTCGGACTACAGCTAGGGTCTCAGGGATTCACGATAACCTACAGGTCCCGCAGCGTGGATACTTCTACAGGAACTCCTCGAGTCAAGTTGATCCTACCTGCCCTCACTTTGACGGGACATCGAAACAAGGGTAATATCCAGCTCCTGGGCGCTCTCGACTTCGTGAAAATCATGATCAAGCCTACCCACATTGACACCCTGCTCGTGGTACAGCAGAAGTTCGGCCAAGACTTCACCGAATTGCTGGATTTAATCCGAATGACTCGTACGAGGCACACTGCCCGTCCTGAAGGTAGACGAGCAACCAAGACGTCTGGCAAACTTACCGTGCACATCAACGTCAAGGGTTTCAGAGTCGGCCTGGAAGGACCATCATCCGTATTCTATCTGGAGTGCCAAAATGTCGGGGGGGATGTTGCGAAGAAGGATGAAAAACTGGAATGGAATGTCCAACTTCGCAACCTCGCGCTATTCCTGGCGCCTCGCACGAGCGTCACCACCCACGAGCACGGCTTCGATCGTAACGACACGTCTGCGTTTGTGATTGTCGACGTTTTCATGTCAGGGAACGATGGGGTTTTGAAAATCACCGTCCCCAAGGTTCATGCCGTCATGCAACCAAGCTCGATCAGCGAGCTAGGTGACTTCATTGATTATCATCAGGTACACAGGTCTCTTGAAATCCTGGACATTCGTTTCTGACTGTTGTTAGGCTGAGCTCATCGCTCGAAGGCAACAGAGAGCCGCTGAGTTGGAAGCATTCAAGGAGAAAACAAGAAGCATCCTAAAGACGTTCGAAACTCAGTCCGAACAGTCTAATGTCGAGAAGCCGTCATGGCTGAGTGGGCATACGATCTTGGTGGAGATAGAACGAATCGGCGTGGCCTTCCCCCTAGCGCTGACCCGGGGTGTGGGGATGTCACGGTGGTTGGATCGAGATTCCACTGTCCGCGCCTTCTTATTTTGTGTTCGACGGATCCGGTTCAGCTCCCAGAGGGGTGAGGTTAGCCAGTTGAATACAAAAGAGCTGTCTTTCCAGTTCGTCAATCGGTAGGTTGCTCTTCCCTCGTAGATAATTGCAAACTCAAACTCCAAGCAGCTTCAGGCAGTACGTATCCACCGATTTCAACGCAGAAAACCATCAGAGTCACAATCGCTTGGTTTATCCTCAAATGAGGGGTCAATTGCGCTCGGATACGTCACTCTCCAAACATCGAATGTGGATCACTGCCAACATCACAGGCTTCATCTTTGACCTTGATTCCTCTATCTCAGATTGCATTTTCTCTCTTATTGACGTCTATCGTCAGGGACGAGAAAGGATGGAACGCCTGGCTAGCAACATCCCTCGAGGTACAGCCCTGCCTTCAGAGCCACTGCACGTCTCGAGCCCTCCAGTTGACGAGCATCCTCCAACTCCAAGCTCCAACGTCTTTGGAGCTCTTATTTTTGAAAGCGGTGAAATCCGCGTGCATAGCGACAGCACACCTGCAAAGGCGACATCGGGGGCGTTCTCGGACGATGTTGATGATGCCCTACCGGCGATGGGTCCGGAGGTGATCAGATTGCCCGTCGTATCCGCATGGATCGAGTATCGGGCATCTTCCAACGTCAACGTCCCGCGACCATTGCCTCCATCCATCTTGATCTTCAAGACGAAGATACATTCAAGCCAGAACACTCTTAGGCCCAGTCTACTACCATTTGTCTCTGGTATCACCGACTACATGCAAATGCGGATGCGGACGAACACTCGAGCCGATGAGCCCTCCGACCGTCTGCCACTATTCAGCAACAATGAACCCAGTATCTCGGCAACCTCTACAACTATCCTAGACTCCCAGGCGACCTCCCGACTCCAGATCAACTTCTCACTCCGTATCGACCGGTCAACCCTTGAGTTTACATGCCAACCCGATGTCAATGTCCTGGCAGCTCTGCGGTGGGAGAGTGGAGGCTTTGTAGTCAGCATCTCTCCTGGCGCCCACAGGGCCACATTCACTGGCTCCGTCGATGGACTCACTGTAGGCCTGAAACACGGCTTCTTGAGCGAAGATTGCGTCAATCTCGCTGCCCGCAACCTTGCGTTTTCGTTGGCATTCTGTGGAACTGAGGACTCTGCCGGGAACTGGGGTCGTGGGGTATCCTTAGTTGTGAAGAGCGATGTGTCGGGTGGAATACGCTTCTCGCGCCTACAGGACATGCTATGCTTTAAAGCAGTGTGGCTTGATCGCATCCCGTTCATTGCATCCCAGGGCCCATCCACTGAGGCATGCGGTGCCATCTCACCTGCTTCCCCCGTCGGAAGTCCTGTTGCCAAGCAAGAGGTCACTACGGCAATTATCATTCATATTCGTTCCATCGAGGTCAACGTTGACCTCGGTCAGTCCATCAGCAATGTCACGCTCAACATGGAGGATGCCCTCATTCGCACAAGACTCTCAGAGAAATCTAGGGAACTGTCTCTATCTGTTTCGGCCATTGCCATCTTTGCGAAAGGCAATATCTCTGGATGCGTCACCCTAGCAGAATACAGGTTCCACACCATCAGCAGGAACGAGGAGGTTCTCCTGCAGAACACCAATTCCGCGAGGCTGTTGGAGCTCACCATGACAAGCGGTCCTCTAAACGCTGAACTAGAGTCGGAGCATCAACGTTTGCTGGTATATCGGTCAGTCTTTCCGGTTGAGTTGTATGTAACGTCATTGATCCCTGGTTACAGCGCGGATCCAATCCAGGTCGATATCCATGATGACTGGTCGCTCATTTCCTCAGCAGTAATGGAAACGGACCGTCCACTCCTTCTTGCATTTACTGTTCATGGCGGAGAAATCATCGCGTTGGCCACAATATCTACCATCCCCAAACTTATGCTCTACGTCAACAAATTCAAGGCGAACATTGCTGGACAACGACTTGCGGCTAGTCGAGAATCAGAGGCTTTCCGCGTCACACATGGTCCCAAACCAGGCAAGCCACTTACACAAGTAGCCTCTGCTTACTTCCAGTCAGCGAGGACCAGGTTCAAAGAAGCTGAAGCAGACATATCCTATCTCGTTCGGCAACAGATGAGTTTCAGGCTGAAGATGCTGAGACTTATCGTTTTTCCACGCTCGATGGCGGATACGGAGCTCGCGCAATTCATTGGCCGTGACGTGCATGCCAGTCTCAACCGGACCGTCGAGGACGGTTTGCCATCTCGAAGAGAAATCCATTTGTCGTTCTCATCTCTTGACATCTCCAAATTCAGCCAACATCAGTCGCTCCTACCATCGACCGCCACAGTCTCGCACGACCCGTCTTGGGTAACATCCCTCTTCAAGAACCCCGTCGAGTCGAATATCGTCGGTCTACCTTCTATGAAAATGCTTATGATTACCGAAGAATCAATCCAAGACCTCACAACCCGGCTTGTATACGATTTCTACAGCTCATTCCAAGGCAGAGGAGAGAAGAGCTCGGAGGATATCTATATCACTCTCAACATGGCGTTGTACGCATGGCTCACGGGTTTTCGCAAAAACTTGACGAGGGAAATGGAACAGGCGCAGGGAGCGATGAGCACACAGATAAGCAGTCCTCCTGGACCATCTTCGAGGAAGAAGGGAACGGCACCCGGTTCAGAGGGGGCATCTTCACCCCTCCCTCACGTAGAAGACAACAACGCTATTTCAGCATTGGCGCCCAAGAGTCAGCCGGGAACCAGCGTTTGCCCTACTCCTGTACCTGTTGCCGAAGATGGAGCTGGAACAACGGAGTTTCCTTCCTCAGTCAGGCGATCTACGCAGCCGCATGAGGGGGAGGGAAATACACCGCCAGCAAAACTGACGCTTATGTACGAGCCCAGGGAGAGGAAGATACAGCGGTTGACGATGCGTCAGCTAGGAGAGGCGACCCCAGATGTGATGCATCCCTTCTTCAAGAAGTCCGGGTTCAACCTTGAAGAATCACTGCCTCAATATGTTCACGAATACGCCACGATACCGTTAGAGGAGATCATGGAGGCACTTTTGAGTTTGTATAGTAGACAATTTAGGAGAGGCGAGGACAAAGACCACTGAGGTACAATCTACGGATCTTGAGTTCATTTCTACTTTACCGCCTCTGCATTGCTTATTCTTTTTGCAAATGCGCATGGAGACAGCGCACTCGAACATTATGCATTTTTCACTCGCTGAGCTGATTGAATGATGGCTACTAGACTTGCATATCTAATAATAATAATATAATAAGCTTCTGAATCAGGATCAGCATGTGTGACGATCAATGTGACCGTGACAGTCAGGGTTTGAACTTAGTCACTCCTCTCTGAATTAACTGGGAGATACGCCGCCGACACAGCGCGGGTTTTATATACGGTGGGCTATCCAAGAACTCGGGAACCATCAGCAAGTATCGTAGTCCTCAGTGACCGTGGACACCAGCTAACGCCTCATTAATCCCAGCTTGTTCCACAGTGGCTCGAGCGCTGTTGATCCGGCAGATTGGTCGTGTGCAGGGGTCGGCTCGCCGCAGGAAAAATCCGTTTTCTGCTGTAGGTTGTAGGCAATTCATTTTCGCACCTGCTGGGGCAGAAATCAGGTAAATTGGCCGAGAATCGACTGTGCTACACTTTAAGTACTGAAAAGCTTGTCATTACACCCCCATGATAGTAAGCTTCAGTTGCCGTGATCAGTGGCTCTGCCTTCGAGCGCTGTTGATCGGACAGATTGGTCGTGCGCAGGGTCGGCTCGCTGCGATAAAGCGGCGAGCTGATCCTTCAAGTTGCGCACGACCAATCTGCCGGGTGATACTGCTGTTGATCCTTTCTACTCACCTCGACCGTCATATATCGATCACCATCTTCAATCTTTCCCTGCTCATCTCATTATGACTGCCACAGACTACTCCGTCCCTCTGCAGCCAGTCAAAACCAGGATCAATGTCGCAGAGCTCTACAAGCAAGCCCCACCAGCGTTTGGGCATGACATGCTTCAACTCTTCGGGTTCGATACAGACTATGTTAATCTAAACCATGGTAAACCTGTCATTCCGAACTGGAATTAAATACACTTCCTTGACATTACCTCCCCATCATGTTAGGTTCCTATGGGGCCCTTCCTCTTCCTGTGCGCACTGTCTGCGATGAGTGGACGGACGAGGCAGAGTCCAATCCAGATAAGTTCCTCAGGCTGAATGTCGTCAAGTACATGACCCGCGTCCGGGAGCGTATCGCTAAACTCATTGGGGCGGACACCGAAGAGTGTGTTATCGTGAACAACACCTCACACGGAATAGCTACTGTCTTGCGAAATTTTATCCTCAACGAAGGCGACATCTTGATTGGAGGTGATAACTGATCACACTGTAACATCTGTCAACAAACTGATATTTTCTATTAAGCGACGACAACGTATTTCTCTGTTTCCCAAACGCTCAAGTATCTCGCAGATATTCCACCTCACCCGACGCTGTCAACATTCAATCTTCAATTCCCAACCACACGTGCTAAGATTGTCGAAGATTTCAAGGAGCACATCAGGCAGGTTACGCAAACCCCTGATGTCACAGGGAATAGGAAGATCATCGCGGTAATCGACTCCATTGCTTCTAGCCCAGGGGTTTCGCTCCCCTGGAAGGAGATGGTGGCAATTTGCCGAGAAGCGGGAGTACTCAGTGTAGTTGATGGTGCTCACTGCATAGGTCAGGAGCTGGACATTAATTTGTCTGAATCACGTCCCGACTTTTGGGTCACGGTAGGTTATCCTGTACTAGCTCTCATCCCAACTGATGGTGACAATCCCATCATTTCACAAAGAATTGTCACAAATGGTTGTTCTCGAAAAGAGGAAGCGCTGTTCTTTATGTTCCCAAGAGGTAAGTTCGTCATACAGCTTGCTTTTTTTGGCTGCTGAGTTAGAGCAAATCCAGAAACCATCATTTCATCAAGTCATCGATTCCCACCCCATATTCCTATATCTCTCCGCGCGACCCGTATTATAAATATTTCAACCGTCCTCAAGAATTCGATAAAC